>JAWMAG010000033.1:740000-785000 GCA_037013455.1 Ceratitis rosa
CCAATCATAATAGGTAAATCGGTGCAACGAACATACCAACTCCACAATTAGACACACACACACACACACATAAGCTCCATCTAAAGTGCGCACTTGTGTGATTACTCTTACTTTTCGTTGATTTCTTGTTGCGCATGCGCGCCAAACAATTTGTTAAATCACTATAAAATTGACGAATAGCTGCGCATATTAAGTAGAGCACCCGAGTAATTCGAAAAAATTGGTAGGGAAGCTCGTAATTCGGCTGAGAACACAACCAAGGAAGTGCATTCTCGTTTTCCGTGGAACTCTTCTTCTACATATACCAATTGGTGCTTAGTTAGCTAGCGTCGACATCCATTTCTGCACGTTGTTTTAAGAGCAAAACAGACAAAGGCACGCCATCCACGCTAACTAGAAAGCGTGGGGAGCATACATGGCTTGTAAGGACTAGACAATGTGACTTCCATGCCGAAAGCCAGAGAAAGCTACTTGGATACCTGGACACAGGATAAATACTTTTCCCCCTACTCTGGTTCTCGCTCAAAATTTTGAATACCCTAGAAAGGCGTGGTTGGCAGACAAGGATGTGAACTTTGTTGGGAATGTGTCTTTCGTTGTAAAATTTCTCAATACTCTTAAAAAATAAGCACTACAAGTATGTGGGAACTTCTTCAATATTAATAAAAGTGAGATCGTCATATAAATAAGGAAGTATCAAATTCCGATTGTACTGGTAGTACCTCCACAGTCAGCGGAGGAGTTAATTTTCAAACTTTTTTTGGAACAGAAAAATGCCTTAAAAATCGAACATTTTCAGAACTGCCATGTGATAGCGATGAGGGCCCTAGAGGCTGATAGTGAGTGCAATGGGTTCATAAAACCTCACATATATTATATATAATTGGTACTTCGTGGGGGTCTTGCTGTTTTTCCATCGAATGGGGGTGATCCACAGTTTATTCCAAGCCGTCTCCGAATGGCGAATGGATTTTTATAATGAGCTCTTATTTCATGTCAAAAATATACCCTTAGGGATTGACATTTCTTGCCGAAGGACGACCGCAATTGGAAAGAAAAAATTTTCTATAATTTTATATTTTGGTAAAATCAGGTCCAAACCTTGGTTTTCCGAATGGCAGTACGCAATACGAACCACTCGACTATTGCGGCCAACAGTTGTTATTGCAAGCAGATGCGAAAGCTGCGGTAAAGCTGTTTTCTGAGGAGTTTTCTACTCGGCGCTTTTTAACAAAGCATTTTTCAAAAGCTTTCAGAAGGTTCTTCAGATGAACAGTGTTAATATAACGTCCTGTAACACACATTTGGGTATAACGAACTTCAATAGCGCACAAAAGGCATATTTTTCAATAGGAATAGCAAATAGATTGGCGTTTTTTTGTCAACGTTCTTTTGACGTTTAATTTGTTTCCTTTTTTTTGGTTCAGGCAATTATTTATTTTTGTGCGGAGCCCACTCTTTCTCCCGATTAGTCTCGATTAGAATACACGTCCTTTTTGTATGCATGTGATATTATTTTAAGAACTTATTCACACACAAATTGTTGCATTTTTCCCTGTTGACTTGCAACAGCCATACATATACATACATACATATAAGCGTATGCACTCGTAATTATTGTTATATGGCGTTCTGTTGAATTTTATGGTGAACAGTCAGCGCGATTTGTTTTGTTTTTTTTGTTTTTGTTTGTGTGACAGGTAAGAGAAACCACACTAAGCAATTAACAATTAACGAGATCACACGTGAGCAACAGAAATTGTTTTCTAAGTATCCTGGGACAAATAGCAGCAGCTCGACAGCAGCAGCAGCAGCAGCTCTAATACTTTGTAATTGTTTTGCTCTTGGTGGCTTGGGAAATTATTTTTTGCCAAGTTGGTGGTGTTGATGGTATTGTTGTTGTTGGTTGTGCTTCTACGTTCTATGATCCGTTCGATCTCTGGTAAATTCTATCACAGGTGGTCAATAATTGTTGCTAAGTGACGTGAGATAATCCTTTATTGGCAAACGATTGTTAGCTTAAAGCAATAAAATATTACTTTGATAACAACAATTAGAAATAAATATATTGTTGTCATAAAAATTATTCGAGCACTCATCGTTATAACAGTAATTGGTGGAATTAGTGGAAATATTTTAATGATTTTTCTAGAAAACCCATAAGTATACTCAGTATGGAGCTAATGCAATGTATATGTATATAATAAAATAATAAAAAATAAATTTAGAAAAAATCGAAAAGGCTTAGAGAGGATCTAGGCAACCAACAAGGGATTAAAAAAGGCCAAGATTTTAAATACATTTTTAAATAAAAAAGAAGTGATGTATGCGGTCGTGACAAAGTCTTTACATCTTCCTTGACCATAACAAATTTATGATATTTTATTTTAGGACGAAATATCAATTTTCATAAATATATGAAAAATTGGTTGGAAAGGGATAAAGTTGGTTAAGGTCCTACAATTTAGATGATTTTCTATGTCAATGTTTATTGGTGTATACTATCAATGTGTCATATCTGAAGAAATCGGAGTATGAGAGCTATATTTTATAGTCTTCCGATCTCGTTCGTTTTCAGCACATCATATGTACGCAGAAAACCAAGTTTCACAGCAAATATAATGACCAAAATTCCCTTATATGAACTATCGGCCATATATGTGTTATAGTAGTTCGTTCTGGCCATTTCCGACAAATGATCATTGAAATGTACCAGTGCAATTGTATACCAACTTTGTTTGAAACATCTCAAAAACTGAGGGACTAGTTTGCGAACAAACAGACTGACAGACGAACGTTGCTAAATCAGCTCAACTCGTCATTCTAATCCGATCGTTATGCATTTTGATATGGCTCATACTCCGGGCCAAATGAATATAGCATTAAACGTCCGTGAAAGATATAAAAAATTCTTTTTGTCAACTGAGCACCTGGTGCGGATAGACGGGAGATGGGTACACCGTTGGGAATAATAATAATAAATATTTCGAAACATAGAAAAAAAACGATTTATGCGCAAAAAATTTAAGATTCTAATTAAATTTGGATTTATTCTCTTCTAAAAATCTCGAATTTTAAAAATATTTTTGAAAGAAAGTAGATAGTGACACAGTCTTATAAAAACATTAAGCTGCTATATTTGCATAGTCTACTTCAGGTTTCTCTATAAATTATAAATTTGTATTATCTCAAACCTGAGCGGAACCGCTAAACTCTGTCAATGTCACCGTATATCTCGTATTCGCCGTTGTCAATGCGCAAAGGTCTATAAATCGCTGGCAAAACCTTTATCTCGTAAACTCCTAGCGCCGACTCATCGGATATCCGTCCACGCATTACATAACATGGCGGGAATAAAGTGCGATAAGTGGAGTTGAGTCTTTGTTCGTCGGGAGAGGATTACCTGTTGCCTGGAGACATGCCTAGAGAGATTCTACGTTGGCTTTCCAGGCTGAAAATGTTGTCGGTGTTAATGATGATTCCAAAATAGACGAAGATATCTACGACGTCAAACAGTGACGTAGGAGCCAAGGCAATACCACGGATGAGAGACCCCACTTTAAATTGTTAAAAACATGCATCTCAGCTTTCATAAAAGTTAAGTTTTCCTTTATTTAATTTTAATTTCCTTAAATAAATTGTCTACGCTTTAAGTCAGTAGTTATGGGCTCCTGACCATCTCAACAACGAAGTCATCATAGGCACATCGTGTCAGCGGAGAAATTTATTATTTTGAAAACCTCTTCATAAGAGCGGATCCCATAAGACGTCGAGTTCAAAAGTCCGTCAATATCCTAGGTACCATTGAGATATTAATCAGTTTGCTCATCAGCCTTGTGAATCGTCTATAACGAATGTCCTATACGAAAACTCTATTGCTCCTGACTGAAACGATTTTGTAATTCATTGGACTAAGACTAGGACTTCTTTGGATGCCTGACTGTCAATTTTTTTTTGTGTCTTTTTAAGAATCCAATCGACGTAAAAAGGTCTTTGTGAATGTCCATTTGGCTTCAGTTGTTGTGAGAGATGAGCTGAAAATACGTAATAATGCGCCGTAAGATAGTCCCAGCTCTTGAGAACGTTAAAAAAAGACATATTCAGGTCTTCGGCTAAACTTTCGCTTACAGTAGTGATATTTGAGGTGGAACAAACAAAACGATAACTCAAGAACCTTACTATATCCGCAACCGATTCAGTCTCTTCAAATTTCATTAAAATTTTACCAATTGCTTGAGGAGTTGGACAATTGTGGGCACCATAAGCTCCTCTTAAACGTGGCCACGTTTGAAACAAAGTTTTGAGTAGATTTCAACAATTTTTTACGCATTTTCATTAACGACTTTTAGCGTAAACAAAATGTGTTTGGCTTAACAGTTAAGTGTGACAAAATACAGCTCTTTTAAAATGGATAATCTTATAGGGTTTTGCTGAAACAGCTTCCAATTAAGCTTACTTGGTTATAGTTTTTGCTGTAAAATTTAACAAATTTTAAATGAACAGCAACGACTTCAAAGTTTGCTTCAAACTGTGGACCTTAGAAGCTCAATTAAGATTCTGACCACATTTTACTTAGGAAAAGCCATACGATCTTGGAGGTTTTGTGAAGGAAGAGTCCTAATGAAAAGAAAACTTAGTCTTTTGTAGTCTCTGAGATATAAGCAGCTAGCTTGAACGCATAGCATGAATTGAGAAATAACAAACTTTACCAAGAATTGTGTTTGGTTCCATCATTTATTCAAAGTATCTAAAAAAACTGGGAATTTAATACCCTCGCTGCCATATCAAAAGAGAAGTAAATATCCCATTGTTTTTGAGATGTTCTCAGTTGAGTAGATGTTTTTTGAGAGCCCTTATACGGCATTTACACGATAACCCAATTACGTGTTTCGCCCTCTCAATCGTAATTCGCACTCCAAATACATGTCAAATTACTTAATTCGCCATGCAAATTTTTGAGAGCGAATTACACTAAAAGTCGGTAATGCATTCTCATCAGGTACCATGCGAATTACGACCAACTCATTGCCTTCGCTGATTATTATCGAAATTTTATCGAAATTATAAAAGAAAACACTAAAACACAAACATTGATTGTATGATAAAGAAGAAAAAAAATAGAAATTAATTAAAAAACTATAATGTCCAGGCGGATTTTAAACATTTTGAAATATAAAGCAAGATAATATAATTTTGATAGAATGTGTTGATCTAATGAAATTTTTTTGTCGCATTCCACATGCTGGCATTTACATTATCAATTCAATTCAATATTTTATTATAGTAACTTCGACAAAAATCTTTACTTCACCCTGCGTTTTTAAATGAAACAAACGAGCGAAACATAAAACTGTCAAATTGCGTGCCGTGTGAATGGGGTAATTCTCGTTCGTAATTGAGAGGACGAACATTGTAATTCACGATGCCGTGGAAAAGCCGTATTAGATTTCCGTTCATTGATCCGAAATCCATGAAATAATGAATGAATGAGTGTATGAATGAATGAATGTTAATGCTTAGATAAACTCACCTAATTTTTTTTTTCTATTGTATTTCGTAATAAAACGTAAACTCAATTTTTTTTTGTATTTAAAATTTTCTTTGTTTTATTTTTTTTTTATTTCCATATGAATTATTATTGTATTTTGTATTGTTTCATTTTGTTGCATTACGACACAGTTGCTATATATATATATATATATATTGTTTTGTTTTTTATTTATTTATATTATTTATTACTAAATTCAATAATAGAATTTCTATGCATATTATGTCTACAGATTTACTATATACTACTTTTATTTATAAACTTTTTAGCATATTTGTTAAACTTACATAAAACAATGAAAAATAAAAATTATACAATATACTTTATTTATTTATATTACTTTTTTTAATATCTTTAATGATTATTTCTATTATTATTTTTCTGTTTGACTAAGCACTGAATGCTCTAAAGAAAGAAAAAAATGAAAGAGTTTTGTTTTTCTTTCTGCTGAGTTTCTTGGAACCGTTTTAGTGAAGTTGATTTTGAAACTGACTATTAGGCTGTAAATGAAACTTACTTTAGGGCTGAAAAAGTTCTCTGTTGTAGTTGTATGCGTTTTCTAATATTGTTTTTCTTTTTGTTATTTTTAATAAGAAAATTATTTTTTTTATTTTTTTTATTTTTTATTATCAGCTACAGGAAATTTTGGGGTTAATTATTTAAAAAAATTTACCACACATTAGATACAATTTGCTTACAGTTTTTTTAATTTAAATAAGCTTAACTTACTACGCTTAATAATGCCGGTTCTATTTTATTTTTTTATATATATTTACAGTTTTTATTGTTGTAAAATAATTAAATATTATGTTTAACACAAATTATATATTAAACATTGTTCCAATACATGTTTACTTTTTTACACAAATTTACAAAATTATATTATAAAACTTAAACTTTTTTTAAATTCATTTATTTTTTCTATGAAATTTTAGTTTCGAATTAAAGTAAAATAGGATACAAAATTTTCGTGCTTGTTCTTGCTTAAGCTTTTATACACAATGTCTATCAGCTACTAAATAAAATAAAATTAAAAAAAAAATGTACTATTTACTTTAGTTTAATTTAATTGTTAACTTTCGAAATGCTTTTTATGTGTTGAATTAAACATAATATTGCACATAAAATTATTATTTTTTTATTAAAAACAATTTCACTACGAGTTTACTAAATTTTCGCAAAATTTTTAATTATTGTAATTTAATTTTTATTCTATTAATTTCATTTTAAAAATTGTTTGAACTGTTGAGAAACTAAAAAATTACTGAGATCGGATTTTAACTGATTTTCATGTATTTTATTTAAATATTTTTTCTTAACGCCTGCAATTTTAATAATTAACTGCTAATTTTTTGCATTATGCGATTTTAATAAAAATTATACACACATTCCTTAGACAACAAAAACAAAACAACCAAGTATTTTTTGTTTTTTTTTGTATTTTTTATTTATAATATTTTTTTAAATTTTTTTTTTTTATTATTATTATCAACATTTTCAGCGCTTAATACGAGTTTACTACATTTTTTAAACTGTAAAAGTTTTAACTATTTTATTAGTTTAATTATTTATATATTTATATTTTTTATTTGTAATAATTGTAAGAAATTTTAATTAAATTCTTCTTAATTACTTAATTTAATTACTTACACGCATCTACAAACGTAATTATGTATGTATATTTATTAAAATTATTTACTTACATATATTGTAAATTACAGCATTTTTTGTTAATATTTTACACTTTGTTTAACATTAATTATTATTTTTTTTTAATTAATTTACCTTCTTTGTAGTTTTTGTGGTTTTTTTTTTTTTTTTTTTGTATAACTGTATTAAATATATGCATTGGAATTATCTATGAAAATAGGATCGGTTTGGTGTATATATTCTTGTTGTTGGTGCTGGTGCTGTTAAACCGCTGGCCAGACCCTGTAATTATTGTAGGAGGGTACACTTTATCATTAGTGAAATAGTTGTTAGTTTTATTTAAAGGAGAACATACATACATATATTAAATAATCTAATTTTTTTTTATTTAAGTAATAAATAATTTTTTTTTATTTTTAATAAAAGCTAGTATTTTTTTTTCAAATGCAACTTACGTTAATAACGATGGATTCGTCTCAGGCTGGTACCAATATTGTGGCGGTACATAGCCGCCCATTTGCGGTGGCGGATTATGGTGATGCGTTTGCGGATGTGGCGGCGCTGGATGAGGTGGCTGCGGCGTCATTTGCGGTGGTTTATGATCGATCCAATGTGGCTTCTGATCCCATGGCGCTTGCGTGGGCGGACTAAGACCCGTTGGAGGGAATTCTACAGAGCGGAGGAGAAAGAGAGAGAAAGAAAAAGAGGAAAAGGAGAAAATTAATATTAACTTGTAATGATATCGATAATTTATTAAAATTTTTTTTAGGAAATTAAATTAAGTTAGATGTGAATGATTAAAATCAATATTAAAATTAAAATTATAATTAAAAAAAAATTATTTGAAACAAGTTAAAATTAAAAATATATATTAAATTAAAACCATTAAAGATAAAATTTAAATTAAAAGAAAAATAATGATTAAAATTGAAATTAAATTAAATTAAATTAAACTAAAATTAAATTCGAAACTAAAATGAAATAAAAATTTAAATTGAAATCAAGAAAATTATTCAAAATAAGTTAAAATTTAAATTAAAATTCTTATAAATAATATTAATATCAAACATAAAATACTAAAATCAAAAATAAAATTTAAATTAAAGTTAAGGTTAAAATAATAATAGAACTAATTAAAAAAGAATTAAAAACTAAATTAAAAAACAAAAATTATTTAAATGTAAGTGAAAAACTTAAAGAAATTATCTTACCAGGTGATAATTCGGACACAGGCGTACTAGATGGCGTCGGACTATGTCCGGGAGGTAGATAATGTGATGGTGAGCCGCTGTTGGAGCCACCGCCGTTATTACCGCCTGCAATTATTTTGAGATAGACTTTTTTAAAAAATCAGTTAAAATTAAGAATCAAGAAAAAAATGAGTTTCATATACATATGTATAATATAAAAGTATAAAGTAAGCATTAAATAAAACTTAGGCATTACGATATAGCCCAGAATATTATCAAAAAAAGGAAACAAATAAATAAAAATAATAGAAAAACTAAACTTTGGAAATTCGAATTTTTAACCAACTGCGAATCAAGTGTTAGGGTTATTGACTGACACATAATATTATGTTGTATTAGTGAAAAAGTGAAAAGTGAAAATGAACTATTTATTTATATATATTTAATATATTTATTTTTCTATATCATTATTAATGCCGTAAATACTAATGCTTGGATAATAGAAAATTTTTAAAACTTACCGCTGTGCATATTTTGATTCGGACTATGTTGACCAGGATTTGGACCGCCACCACCCAATGGCATGCCACCGCCAGTACCGGGCGCTTGTGCAGCTTTCATCATTTTTTTGTATTTGGAGCGTCGATTTTGGAACCAGATTTTCACCTAAAAAAAATTCAGATAAAATTTGTTAAAAATATTTAAAAAATCTCAAAACTAAAATATATGCTAAAATTCTAAAAATTCAATAAAAGAAAATGAATAAATTGAGTGATATCCAAGTTTTTATTGCTCAAACTATGTATTCAAAGGTAGCATTGAAAAAATCTCATTTTTTATAAATTAAAATCTTTTCATTTTAAATTTAACCCTTTTTGGTTCACCAAACACCGTCATATGTCAGTTCTCAAGGTCGAACGCGTGGAAAGAAACACATTTTCTCAATTCGAATGAAAGCTATTAATAAAATTTATACGTATATTATTCTGCATAAATAATGAGTTTTTTTTTATATTAATTAACAACTGTTATGCTCACATAGCGCATTATTCAGTGTGTCTACACATTAGTGAATCAAAATTCCATACACATACATACGTGTACATACATATATACATATATATGTATATAATTTTACTTATTCATTGTACGAAAACTCAATAATTCATTATATAATATGCCGTTGGCTTTTAACACCTTAACTTCGTAATAATTAAATATTAAAGACACTTTAATTAAATAAATAAAACATTGAGCATATAAATTATTATAAATAGTAATTTTTTTTTAATGTTTTTCTTCGTTGAAAAGTTTGTATCTGTCATGAATGAATTTATGTTGTGCGTCTCGAAAAACGCTAGACACATAAGTAATTTAAAAATCTCAAATAATATTTTAGAGCATTTTCAAAGAAATTAAAAATATTTACAACCATACATATGTACAACTACGATTGCACGTGTGTGGGCAATAAAACTAATTGCTGGCCATAAATAATATTCGCACCATAAAAAATGGTTGTTATAGTATAACAATAAAATTATATTATAATATTATTAAATAAATCATATATTGAAGCTTATATTCCTATATACATATGCACAATATACATACAAAGGTATGTGCATGTACACTTGTATATTCATATATATATAAAATAAAATGGAAAATTTAAATTAATACACATACGTTTACTATATTAAACAATTATTTATAGTATTTTTCGAAATATCAATTGAAATTTAGTATGCCATTGAGTAAATGTTTAGTTTGTGAATTGGAAATTTCAAAATTTTTGCATAAAATTTGTTTTTAATGTTTTTTTTTTTATATTAAGCAATTACAACTGCACTTTTTTTTTGTGAAATTTTCGATGAAAATCCCAATTTTTTAAATTTATGAAAGATCTTTAATAAATTGAAATACAATTTTAACTAGTTTAATTTCAAATAAATTTTAAACTATTTATTACAAAGAATTAAATTTTTTTAATAATGAAACTATTTTGTTGAAGAATTTTTTTTAATATATTAAATGTTTTGGAAAAATTTCCAAGAAGTTTCATTATTAAAATTGAAAAATAATCAAAGAATAAAAAGTTTTAAATATCTTGTCAAATTTTGTTTTTTAACAAAAATTATTTTGGAAAATTTTAAGCTTAATTAAACTGAAATGTTTTGAAGAAATTAGTGATATATTTATCTATAAACATTTTTTAAATTGGAAAAAATACCTAACAATTTTTTTAAGTTTATTCGAAATATACCGAAATATTTTTAAAATTTCAAAACAATTATGTATTTTTTCTAAGAGATTTTATTCATTGAGTAAAGAAGTTTTTAGTTTAATAAAATTATTTTGGAAAATATTAAGCTGAATTAGCGGAACATTTGCATTAATAATTTTAAATATTTTGTAGGAAAAAGTATTATTATTATAATCAGAAAAAATTAAAACAATTTTCTAAAAACTATTTAAAAATATGTCAAAATATTCTCAAGTTCTTGTTAAAATTGGAAGAAATCAAAAATATAATATTTAAAAAAAAAATAATAAAACTTTATTAATAAAAATACGAAAAAAATCTGAGTAAACCGAAATATTTTTCCATATCTACCAAATTTCACTTTTGATTTTTACTTCTCCTGCAAAAACTTTCTTGGAGAAAATCAATTGGCGCAGTATTTATATTAAAAAGTTTAAATAATCTGGAGGAATGCAAAAAGTTGTTATTAAAGTTTGAAAAAAAAATTACATTTTTTATGAAAAATCAAAAATATGACATAAACATACATAAATGGTATATTCTCAAATATTCAAAATACATTTTGAAATTTTCTAACAAATTGTATTCATAATTGAAGATATTTTTTTTAAATAATAAGACCATTTTGGAAAAAGGTTTAACGTTTTTGTTTGAAATTCAGAATGTTTTGAAAAAATTTGCAAAATCATTTGTTATAAAAATTTGTAAAAAAAAAATTCTTTAAACTAATTCAAAAATATTTCGAAAAATTCTGAGAAAACAAAATTTTTTTGCCCAACAAATTTTATTCTTGAAAACAGGAGATTTTTTCAAATAAAACTATCCTGGAGAAAATTAAACTTAATTTATTAATTTTTTTTACTCATATAATCATTTTGGGAAAAAGTTTCCTCATTTTTATTTAAAATTCAAAACATTTTGAAAGACTATGCAAGAGATTTTGTTATTAAAATTGAAAAAAAAAAAAAACAAAAAAAAATTAATTTTAAAAATTCAAGAAATTGTATTTATAAAAATACAAAAATATGGAAAAAAATTCTCAAAAAGCAAAGTTTTTTTGGGAAACTTTTCAACAAAATTTTATTGAAAAAAGAAAATTATTAAAAAAAAGAGTTGCGGAAATTTCCATAAATGAATCAAATATATGTATTTTGAGCAAAAAATGTATAAAATTGTTTTAAAGAAGTTTCTATTTTAAGAAAATTGCAAAATTTTCATTATACATTAGTTAGGAAAAAGAAAAAACTAGAAAAAAATTAAAAAAAACATTAAAATGTGCTGGTAATTCTATAAATCTTTGCACCTGCAAAAATTATTAACCTACTTTGCAAAATATTCTCATCACCCCCCCACTTACCTCACGCGAAATATTCTTTCATTATAAATTTCTTATCACTTTGGTAAATGGTATTACATAAAATTCCATAAAATCTGTGCGAATTCGCACATTCATTTGCACCATTTCGACGAACAGCGTGTGAAATTCGACAACGCCTTGGCATTTAAGCTAAATTAAATATTTACGTACATACAATTTAGTATGTGCAGACATGTATGCATACATAATAATATTACAATTGCATAAATGCGTATACATATATGTATAGCTAAAGTTACATAAATGTATGTATGTAGTACGTGTATAATGCAATTAAATATCAACAACCGCTGTGCAATAATACATGCCGAAATAAATTAATTTCTTTTGCTTTCTGCTTCAACGGTTTAATTTCAAGTGACAGTTGTGACTAGCGGAGTTAGCATAGATTTTATTGTAGCATATGATAGTATTAACATTATCGTTGTTGTAATTGTGACTATTTTCAGTCTAAGACGTTATGGAAAATTAAAAAAAATTTAATGCAAGATAAAAATAGAAAATTTAAAATTTAATTAAAAAAAAAATAATAAAATAAAGCGAAAATGTTACTTCCTGTCTTCAGCTTTATTTTTCATTCGCAACCAAACTCTTCATAAATTAATAGCTTCATTTCAAACTTGTCTTTCGTTTCTTTCACCTTCAATAACTTCTCTCACAAGTTATTGGCACTCATTGAACTAATCACTAGCTATTACCGACAAATCACAAACCAAATCATGTTCAACTTATGCCAAATAAAATTAAAATCATTGAGAAAGAGACTAGTTTAAATGGTTAGAAACCAGAAAATTTGTTAAGCGAAAAGAAGCGGAAGCTATGACGTCGAGCCAGTTAGAGTAGGTCAACGGGTGTTGGTGGGTTGAAATGGGCGATTGGAAATCTCACAGCAAGCGAACTCACTTAAGCCATTGAGTAGGCTCATTAAGCTCCTCTGGCAGTCCCAAAAAGCTTTTGCGTACAATTTGCTCGATTTGATGAATTCTCTCAATTTTCCTAGCAACCATGTGGCTGGGAGCATCGTCTAGGTCTAGTAAAGAGTAAACCACTATTTTTACATTAACTTCAAGGCTTTATTTACCATAATTAGAATCATCTATTTTTGCCATTTTAAAGGTAATACTAATTTACCTCTCTCATAGAAACCCTTATACTTTTTGACAAAGAATTGGAACAATCTATTTTCACAGGTTTCATTCTAAAATCATTTCTATAAATCATTCGCCATAGACAAGAACAGATCGTAATCACTCGTAGCGAGGTCTGGACTATAAGGTGTAAGCATGATAACCTCACAACTAAAATATTGGAGCCTGTGACGAGTCATTGAATCCTTCTGATGATCAAGCTGCTGTGAGTACAGGTCTAAAATAAGAGTTTGACTATAGGAGAGTAGCTCAAAGAGGATGACTCTTTGCCAAAACCTTCTTGGTCGTCAGTCCTGGCTTGAATACCGTTTGTTCCGGCTCTCTGCCTATCGAGCACGACGGCTTTCCTTTGCCGTCCACTTTTCACCGCCAGTCACCATCCGCTTTAGAAATTGGTCGATTTTGTTACGATTCAGCAGGGATCTGCAGATGAAAATATAAGACTGGCTCCAGCATTTAGTCCTTCATTACGAATGTAACCGAATTGGAATTTGAAAAAAAAGTCCGTTTAAAAATATCGATGGAAGTAAATCTAAAATAATCTTTTTGACAATATCTAAAATGATGTTGTTGCCTTATATGTATGTATACCTACATACATACAAATATTATTTGTATATATCATACGGCAAAAAGTAGTTTTACATACATCACATTACACTGGGGAACTGAATTTAAAATCAATAAAAAAAAATTACGGATTTCAATTGAAAAAAAAAAAATAATAATTTTCGATTTGATTAATTTGCCTGTGAATGAAAATATTTTCCAATTCAAGTTAGCATTGGTTCACCGAGCAGAAAAGCAGAACGTGTGAAAAATGTTAGCGTAGCATACTGCTACAACAAACATATGTATCTGTGTACCATATGTGTGTATGCCACAAGCATAAATGGACACGCTAAAGGCTTAAACGCAAAAGAAAATAAATAAATTAAATAAGCAAACATGCATACATACATACATGTACATGTGTACATACACATGAATATTAAACAGATATGTATGTATGTACATATACCCACCAACAAACATACATATAAACATAACTACAGCTGATGCAAATATGAATGCTTTTAGCCAATAATCTCCACAACTGGCCAACGGCATGTCCAAACAGGTTAAACGCAGTGGCGATTATTTAATTTGTATTTACAGAGTTGCATTCTGTGAAATGCAGATTTTTATTACGTCGCACACACAAACGCAATGCCTTATTTATGTATGTAAGTGTGTATGTGTGTTTGTGCCTTTTTTTGCATTAACACTGTACACGTACTGCATGTACATATGTAGGTATGTAACTTGCTATAAAACTCATGCTGCATGCAATTAAAATGCAAAAACATACAACAACGAATCCCTGGCGATTGTTCATTATAAATATTATAGTAAAAGAAAAAGTTTTTAGAAAGATCAAATTTTTAATAAAAAGAAAAAGATTTTTATGTAATAAAAAAAAAATGAAAAGGAAAATCAAACCTCCAACATACTCGTACATATATATGCATAGCTAAACTTAACTCTACCACTGCGCGGATGCCATTTTTTTACACTTTTACTTGTTACAGGAAATGGCCTACCGCTACTGACGACTGTTGCCGCTACTATATACTACACGTGTGTTTGTTGTTTTTGCTATTTTTACGACTTGCAATTTTATTTATAAACTACACATTTTCCTACGCTCGCTAGCACTGCCTTGCTTTGTTGTGGCTTTATGTTTGCTGCTCTGCTGTGCCGAAACCACTTTCGCTTGATAAATAGTCAGTCAGTCTAGAGCAGGCAGCGTTTTAGCCAAGACGCGAGGCGTATAATCTAGTATTTTATAATGAAATAAAAAAAAAGTCAAACCACTTTCGTTTGCATCCAAAAGATATCTGCATATACATACATATAAATATTACATATAATGGCGGGAAATATATGTATGTACAATATATAAACTATCCATCAAAGGGGAATAGATAACATATGTATGTATGTCTGTATTTAAGTCAATTTAGCATACACACAGTGTGAAGCAGAAGCAAAACCATTTGATTATTTGAAAGTTAATAAAAGCTAAACTCTTTTGTGGAATTAATACAAAATATTTTTCATACTAAATCGGAAATCATGTACATAAATCGAATTTAAACCATAAAACAAACAGCTGCCGGCCATGTCCAAGGCTTCATACCTTTCATGAACATATCAAATTTATTATATTGCATTTTAGAATTAAATATTTATTAGCTTATCTGAAAAAAAAAATAGTTTTATGGGAGCTATATGATATTCATAACGGTATATATAATATTTTGATGGGTCTATCTCTTCTCTTTCTGGTACCTATATACTTCGGAATCATGTATATAAAAGATATACAAATATTTGTAGCGTAGGGAGGTACTACTGTAGGTTCACTCAAACCGATCTAAATAGGCGAGATAGAAGAGAGATTTGTTTACACGATTGAAGCTACACCTGCACAGTTTAACTAACTGAAGATCCTTTTCACTTTCTTTCTCTTTCTTTCTCTCTTCTGTGGTTAGATCCTTCACAACTTCAAATTAAATCAAAAATCAAAAATTAAAATATATCTATGTGAAAGTATTATTGCAT
Source organism: Ceratitis rosa (assembly GCA_037013455.1). Classification (NCBI taxonomy): domain Eukaryota; kingdom Metazoa; phylum Arthropoda; class Insecta; order Diptera; family Tephritidae; genus Ceratitis; species Ceratitis rosa. The sequence continues at coordinate 755,788 of JAWMAG010000033.1, forward strand.
TTGGCTTCAAGCCACTAATCGGTGAACTAAGGAGGAGTTTCATGAGGCAACTGGGGGTTGTATATGTATAATTTTATTTATGACCAGTTCTAGGCCTCGACTTCTTCCATATAGAATTTGAAAACAGGTTCTGAAAAGGTTTTTAATTGGGTTTTCAAGATATTTATTTTGTTTTTATATGCGTTTTCCACATATTAAACTTGTACTCGAATTTTTCGAATAGATCTGTACCTGATCCACTTTCTCTAAGGAAGAAAACAAAAAAATATAAAAAAATCCCCTTATTTGGCACCATAAAGTTACACATATTATCGAACATACAATAGATATATGTATGTATGTACAATATATAAAAAACATATAGTTTTTACCTCACTTACTCTGGTAAACTTCTTTGGAAAGTTTTTAAGTTTGTTTATTAATGCGCAAACCAATTTTTAGCATCTTGCAACTCACTTTCAATTTGCTGTTAAATTAATAGAGAACAACAATATTGTTTTCAGCTACAACAACAACATTGTTTTCAGCTACTTGTCTTTAGTTATCGTTGTTTTCCTTTTGCTTCCTCTTCTACAAGCCCGAGTAGATATAATGTCATGTTATATTGTAGTTTCTCTGTTCATTTTTTTTTTTTTTAATTTTTTTGAAGCAATTTTTTATTGGCATTGTTTTGCACTTCAATTCAACACACTTCACTTTTTGAATTTCGCTTGTTTATAAGTATGAATTTTTTATGATCTCTGTTAATTTTTTTTAAATTTTTTTCCTTTTCGTCTCGTTTTTTTTTTTTTGCCAACAACACGCTTAAACACCATCACCAGCGTTTTTTTTTTTTTTTGTTTTTAATTTTTGCGCGATTCGAAAGCGAGCGTGTTGCCCACGTCCAAGTAAGTTACCGCTCACTGCTGAGTGCATAAGTGTCGCAGTGGCGCACTGACGAACTGAGTGACTAGCCAGCTGACGGATGTGTGCAGATAATGTTTGCTGCAGTTCAAATTTAACAGCTGCTGGAGTAATAAACCAACAAATAAACGACCGTAAAACTGTAAACAAGCAATTTGGGAAAACGTCTCTAATGGTTAATTAAAATATAAAAACAAAATCACAAAAAGCGACTTGTGCAAAATAAAGTTAAAATGAAAAAAATTTGGTATTGAAAATCATTCGTAAAAAAAGCAGAAATAAATTCGTGAACGCAGCGAACGTGAATGCTCAAGGTCAACAATATTTGAACGTCTCAAGAAGCTGGCAAAATTGCAAAAAGCGCATACTTATACATGTATACGTATATACATATATGCAGTAGTATGCTTGTAAGTTTGCATATACATAAGTACATACTTAACCACTTTAGCATTATGAAGCGTGTATTTGATGGTAACAATTTTCGCAGTTTTATTTTACCAATTTCACTATGAAAAACATTAAGTGTTGGCAGAAATGGCTATTGTTATTGTTTTTATAGTCAATACCACCGCTAATGTTTGTTGATAGTGGTTAAAGATTTTGATTACTCCAGACAACCGGTAGCGAGCAAAGTATTGCATTTGCCCATTAAAACGTTTCGTTTACTGTCGATGGCTTATGGCCAAATCTACACTTAAAACGCATTTGATAAAATTAACAACGCGAATCTGGTTAGTTTGGGTAGTAAAAAGCCATAGAAAGGCTTTAGTTGCAACAGTACAGTTCCAGTGCAAAAAAGGTAAATGTTAATATAAAAAAATATAAATAAAAAAAGAAATAAAACAATATTAAATTAGATAAAAGAAACTAAAATAAATTTAAATAAGTAAAAAAATTAAAGTAAAGAGACCAAAAGAAAAAAATTGCAAACGTAAGAAAAAAGAATTATAATATTATATAAAGAAATAAAAGTAATAATTAAAATTAACTATATTCCAGTAAAGCAAAATAAAAACAAAAGAAATAAAATAGAATGAAAAGAGAGCGAAATAGAAGAAATAATATGAAAAAATAGGGTGAAATAAAATAAAACAATAAAAAAAATTTAAATTAAAATATTAAATTTAAACTAAAATTTAAAAAAATAAAAAATATTTAAAAAATTAAAATAAAAATTAAATTAAAAAACTAAATTAATTTTAATAAAATAACGTAAAATTTTATAAAATGAAGCGAATTAAAATAAATACACAATAAAGAAATAAAATAACTAAAAAATAAAATAAAGCTAATTTAAATAAATAGAAATTAAATGAAATCGATTAAAACAAAATAAAATAATATAAAATAAGATAGAATAAATGGAATAAAAATAAATAAACTATAGTAAAACAATAAAAATTAACTTTAATTCAAGTTTAAAAAATTATTTAATTAATTATATTGATTTAAATTAAAGTAAAAAATTAAACTAAAATAAAATAATAAATACTGAAATAAAAAAAAACCATGGGTGCTTGGGTAACAGAAGACCTGTTACAAGGTATATTCTATTGGGCGCCCACGCAGTGTGGTTGGGTATACCATCTAACGACTTCTGCAAAAATTGTAGTCAAGAAGAGAAACCTGAAACCTTAAGGCACTTACTTTGCAAAAGCCTCGCTCTGTGCTGGAGTTCCTTGAAGACTCAAAAGGATACATGAGATGAACGAGTTATCGGGGGCTACACATTGGTTTAAATTGAATAGTGGGTAGGGATCATTAGCATTTTCAGTGGAATAACAATGGGCCAGTTTGGTGGCCCAACCGACCAAAATAAAGCTAGATAAAAATTAAATAAATTGATATAAAAAATAAAATAAAATAAAATGCAAGAATATAAGATATTATGTAATGAAATAAAAATTTAATAAAATGAAAAATATAATAAATCCATTGAGATTAATGATTTCATGTTTGTAGTGAAAGAAAGCAACAACAATATTTTTTAAACGCAATGATGCCTAGCAACCCTACGCGGTATTGACTTTGACAGTGATTTCGTATTTTGCGCAGATATATAATTAAAACCAAAATAGAATTTATTTAGAAATATTTGTACACAAATACATACATACGTATAATACGGTCACAGTGCTACAATATAAATTAAAATACAAAACAAAACGTTTTAGAATTTCACGAATGAGTAAATTCATTCACGGCAAACCACAGATTTCACAATAAGCTTGGCTCGAATTTTTTTTTCAACTATCTATCACAATACATACATACCTACAAATGACAAGTATGTATATGCACATATATTTTATAGATAAAAAAAACGGATTTCAAGCTTACAACGGATGAATTGGTTAAAGTTTACTATCCGCTAGTTATTGTTGTTGTTATTGGTAGGTAGTGAGTTTTTAATTTTTTTTTTTTTTGACCATAGAATAGTTTTATATATAAAAATATACGAATAAATACAACGCTTGCCACTGCGAGCGGCGTTACGCAAGAGCTGCCAAGCGAAAAATATGCGCATAGTTGAGAGTAAAACAAAAAAAAAAAACACACACACACACACAAAAAGTAACAAATAAAATTTGTAGAGAAAAAAAAATCATTATAAAAACTAGCGAGGTTTTTACTCATTTATGCGGAGATTTTTTCTAAGCGATAGGAAAGACATTAAACACTCCAACAGGCGATGGGAATCAAATCGGGCAGGTCCGTGGGTCAGTGGGCCGTCACAGCAGTGATGCAATGACGTACACACACATACACATATGCATTACTCGCTGTGTTTTGTTTGTTTGTGCTCAGAATCTCGTCATAGTTGGTGAGGCCCTCACCGCTGCTTTGACGTTGACGCTGGCAAATTGCTGTAGTTTGTCACAAATGAAAACACAAAAGATAAATTAATAATTGTATACGGTAGCAAAAACAAAACAGAGAAACAAACAGCTACTTTGGAAGGAAAAAAGTAAGTAGAGAAAATTCCCCCCACTGCTTGCTAGTAATGTAGTATTGTTTGTATGTGTGATGAAAATTCATAATAAAATCGGGAAAAACCGCAAAACAAAAAAAAACTGACTGTTCGCATATTTTCACACGCTTTTATTCTGTATTATTATTTTAAATTTTTTTTTTTTGTTTTGTTAGTTGCTTTCTTACTTGTGCTGGTCGCGTAATTCAGAAGTGGAATTTAATCACATTTACGTACAAACATAAATATTTATTGTAATTTTCATTAACATTTTTTATTAGTTTTGTTTATGATTTTGGTTGGTGAGTAAGTCAGACTTTTTATTTGCTTGAAGCCGTCAATTTAGCAAGTGTGTTGTGAGCATTTTTCACATAAACATAATTTTAAATAACCAAGTCGGGTGCGACTGAAGAAAAGTAAAAAAAAAGTCATTAGATGGTGCTGCATTCGAATTGAAATTATATTGTAATAGAATTATGATATATTTTCCATTTTGCCAACAGAAAAGTGAAAATCGCAACATTTTAGAAATCTCAAACAATTCGCTATGCATAAAAAATCAAACTATAAATGTGCGAAATTTTCCAAATTCCCACCTTCGTTTATTTCTTTTGCCCACTCGACATAATCCCACACATTCTCTACGCCAACAATCTGTGCGCCGCGCTCGCTGAGCTCCAGTCAATGTGATTATATTACATGGCTTTGCCAAAGCAATAAATTTACGCTTAACAAGTTATTGACTAGAAATAGTTAAGCGAGTGGCTCGATGGCAGTCACATTTTAGTATAGAAGTAAATATATATGTAAATAATCATGCATGTATGTAACTGCGCCTGCTTAAGTGTCACTTGTACTTAATCACTATTTAGCGAACGTAAAACACCTTCATTTGCCGACCATAACTTGTCCAAATGGCAATTTAAAAATGAGTTAAAAACTCAATAAATAAAACATTTTTCTTTTCATATAAAGGCTAATGGGATTTAACCAAAATGCTTGGCAAATTTGAGATAAGATAAATAAACTTAAAGTCTCAAGCGATAATAAAATGAAATTAACTAAAGTAAAACAACAACTACATTTTAGTTTAATTAAATAACTAAAGAAGTGAAATTAAATAAATAAATTAAATATACAATATTAAAATTGAAAAAATGATTAAATTAAAATAACAAAATTGAATAAAATGAAAAAATAAAATAAATTAAACGAAACAAAGTAAAATTAAATAAATTTACATTAAATAAAATTAAATAATATTGAATAAAACATAATAAAATAATTAATATATAATGAAATAAAATAAAAAATAAAATAAAAGAACAAAATAAAAACAAATTAATTTAAATTAAAATAATATAATATAAATAAAAATTATATAAAATACAATAAAATTATCTAAAATTTATTATCTAAAATAAAATAGAATGTAATAAAAAAAATGGAAGGAAATAAATTAAAATGGAAAAAAGAAAATAAAATAAATTAAACTAAAATAAAATGGAAAACATAAAATAAAATAAATTAAAATAAAGTAAAACAAAACAAAATAAAATAAAATAAAAAGAAATAAAATAAAATGAAATAATATAAAATAAAACAAAATAAAATAAAATATTGTAAAATAAAATAAAATAAAATAAAATAAAATAAAATAAAATAATATAAAATAAAATAAAATAAAATAAAATAAAATAAAATAAAATAAAATAAAATAAAATAAAATAAAATAAAAAAAAAATAAAATAAAATAAAATAAAATAAAATAAAATAAAATAAATTAAAATAAAATAAAATAAAATAAAATAAAATAAAATAAAATAAAAAAATTAAATAAAATAAAATAAAATAAAACAAAATAAAATAAAAAAATAAATTATAATAAAATGATAAAAATAAAATATAATAAAAAACTTGCAAAGTAAAATAAAATGAAATACGATAAAATAAATTTAAATAAAAAACAAATATAAATTGTGTGAAATACAATCAACTAAAATGAAAAAATTACATTTTTTACCATAAACAATGCTTAGCGCTTCTACAAGTAATATTTTTGTGAAAAAATCATCAATGACAAAATATCAAAGGCGCGAACACTTTCCAACAACAATTCTCACTTCTTCTCAATTCGAAAAGACAGATGGACAGAGGATCCAGTCCCGGCCAGGCCAGTCAAACACCTAACAAGTGTTTATTCACTGCCAACCAAACCGTATCTCTGGCCTATTTAGCTGTCTACTCCTCAACTCACAGACAGACAGACAGACAAACAGACAGAGCTAACAATTCGTCTGCTCATCCGTTCAACAGTCCACTCGTCCGTCACTCTGTCCACTCGTCGATTGCGGCTGCACTTGAACGTCCAGCGAGCATGTTAAACAGCTTGACTCGCCGGCCCGCCAAGTCGGATGATAGACAGTTGCACTTTTACTACGCAGTCGCAGTGTTTCACAATCGACTGTTGTGTTTATCTCCTCGTCTATGCATCCATCTTCCTTCACCACTGTCGGCACACAACCACTACGAGTACAGAGCTGTCATAAATGTCTGTAATCTGTTTCTAGCTGTTTGCCTTTGGCTGTAACGAGTATTCCGCGCAGCTTTTGCTACTTTGTTTCTTCTATCTGTTTCTGGTGCTGCTGCTGCTGCTGCTGTTTAAACATAAATTATATGGAATGACATATTGCGGAAGTGATCGTGACGATGCGTTGCCATGCGACCAATAACAACCAGCAGCTAGTAAAAATGCTCAATGACGAGTCTACGTAGTGACTGCAGTTAATAAAAAACTTAAAAAAAAAATTGTTTTCTTTGAAAGCTCAGTAACAAGTTCACAGTCAACATTACATACTTGCATATATATAGGTATAGTGCTATAAAAATCGGTCAGCATTGTTGTTAAGTGGAAGTAGGTTAAAAGGATATCGATTTTATAAGCAACAAGAAATGGTGTACATTTAAAGGCAGCAAAAAAAAGAAACAACAGATCGCCACTCACGTGGGAATATTTAAAGAACGCAGTAGCAATGCGTACTACCATTCAGAAGGCCAGGGTTTGAGTACTGGTGCGACCAAACATCTAAAATTACTGGAATTTAATTTTTCTAATTGCTGTCGCCCCTCGGCAAGGAATGTCAAGCTGAAAAGAAAGCACTTCATACAAATTAATCAGCCATTCGGTGAGGCCGTAACATAAACTGTAGGTCCCTCCACTTAATTAACAAAATTGAAATACTTGGCAACCCTGTCCAAAAATATTTTGAACCATGCGCTCACTTTAATTAAATTTATTTGTTTTTCGTCTTAATATTCCGCTTCTAAAATGGTTTGCAAAATTTTTTTAAATATATATCGCCTTCACCCTACTTAACTTGACGCTCGTGTGAAAAATTTACTCCGTCATTTCATTTTCTTTTTTTTTTTTTTTGAAAATATTAAATCCTTGTGGAAAAAATCATTATTCTATAATTTTAAATTTAAATTCTCAAAAATATTAAAATTTTAAGGAGTTTTTAACTGATACAAGCACTTTTCAGAAACATTTCAAAATTTTGCTCAAATCCTTTTCTCCTTGCAGACACTGTCAGTGACGCCTGGCGATTGCAGCGACAACTTTTTCCTTCCTTTCACAGCTGAGACGCACTGACACACTAACATGCTAATTTCCACTGCTATTTAATACAACAAAAACAACAACAACAACAAAAACAACGGCATGCGTATCTATTTGAAAAATTGAAAGCCATATGTCATGTACGCATGTCCAATCAACCGGCTGACAAGAAAAGTTTTTTCGTCTGCAGATCCACTCGTTCAAATCGAACACTGGCCCGCTCGTCCGTTCGTCCGCTCGCCACTTTACTTGGCGCGATTGTCAAACACACGTCATCCGTTCATGGCGTAAAGATCACTAAGCTGACAAATTGACATTTTTCTTAAATTGAAATGAATTGACAACCAAAATGAAAACGAATTAAGACCAGAAATCAACTATTTCGCTGCGTTTACAATGTTAGCGAAGTTGTAAGAGGCACTGCGTTGCATATGTACACATACACGTATACGAGTATGTATCTAGTGAAAGAACAACTGTTACTTGGTCACTTGCGCGGCTTGTAGTTAATTTTTTCTTCAATTTTCTTTTCTATATTTATAGCAAAAATTTATAAACAGAAAAACACTTTTGCTTTCACTGAAACCGGCAAACACGCTTTTAGGGGAGTTTTATTTGATGAGTTTTGCAAAAAAAAAAAAAACAAAAACAAATATAGAAATTCAATTTATACAATTTAATTCAGTTAAAGTTCGTTGGTTCGGTGTTACGCTTGATTGGTTGAGTTTCTTTTATTTTTTTTTTTTTTGATTTTTTTACTGAAAACAAAAAACTCTTCCCCTTTCTGTTAAGCGTTCGATCGCGTCACTTGTGTTCTACTTATTGTGTTGGCTTTTTGTATTTATATTGAAAATTCTATAGAAAACTCAATACTGAATAGCAAATAAAGAAACAATCACATGGAAAAAAATTTAAAAAAGCTTCGTCATGTGCTGGCGTCATCTGCGCGGTAATCGTAATTAATTGCAATTAGTCGAATTAATAGTTGACATTTTGAACTTAAATTTATATGTATATGTTTACAGCAAATTTTATTGGTGATTACTAATCTTGTTTTTCTTCTTCATCAGATGACATTAATTAATAAGCTATTAATGCTATAATATTGCTCCAAAAACAATTAGCTAATCATTGTTTGTGATGAAGTTTCAAAACTATATAAAACTATATGGTATATATATTTCTGTATTTGTTATTTTAAGCTTATAAGCTGAATTAAAGTTGTAGAGCTTTTCTTTTAAATATCGGAAAAGCTTATCAACAAGGTTTTTAATTAGATAATAACGATTAATTATATAAAAACGTCTAGGCGTTTGTCTTAACAAAAAATAATGAAAATTAAAATAAAATAAGTACAAAGCTTTTATAAACGTTTTGCTTGGTGTAAGTTGTTTCAAAACATTTTTAAATATTTACTTAAATACGATATGGTTTTTCTATGGATTCTCTTTAAGCTTAAATTATTATTGAGGAAGCTCTAATTTCATAAGTTTAACCAATAATGTTTCCAGTGACATTCGGTATTATGAGCTCAGTTTGCCTAGAAGATGCCACACCTACTTCAGATTTCATTGGAAACGGATTATACATTTTAGGTTTTCAGAATAAATCAAATCATGTGTCAGCTATCGGATTTAGATTTGCACTGATACATGCACTCCAAACATAGTTTTTGAGTCAAATAGAAAATAGATCAAATTTAGCTTTCGAAGCTTGCAAGTGAATTACCATTAATATTAAAATTATGAAAAAGCTTAATGGCATTACAAACTCGCTGGTAGTTTGAAGCTTAGAGCTTAGTTAATCTTCTCAACAAATATTTAATCATTCACATATACTCGTATTTGCGAAAATTTATTTAAAAGCTTGGAGCCACCCGAAAGTTTAATGCTCCCCAAAAGCTCACTTATAGATCACAGATTGGGGCTTACTTCATCGATAAAAGCTTTGAGCCTTTAAAATGTACACTGAAATCGTGTTGCAAGCTTTCCTGAAGCTAACCTATAGATCAGAGCTTAAAGCATACTTTATCTTATTGATAAAATTTTTGAATGCAACAACAAACTGCTAGATTCAACTAATCATGAGCTCTCAAAGCACCCGAAAAGCCTTTGAACCCTTAAAAAATTTAATGAGCTTTCACCGCGCCCCGAAAGCTTTTGAGCCCTTAAAATGTACATTGAAATCATGTTGCAAGCCTTCCGATGTTGCTTTGAATTATTTCAAAGTGTAAATATTTTACATAAATTATTACCTCTTTAAGATTTACATACAGACGAACTATGTTCATAGTTACATACGTGTATGTATATATTGTACAATAACCTCTTCTCCTCATTAGGAAATATGTAGGTATAACAAAAGAATAAGCCATCAAACATGTTGCTTTGCTTTTTCAGCTACAACATTGTAACAAAAACAACAACATTTTACATCGTTACATGCATCCTGGGCCAACTTTGGCATTACAGCGAAATTTTTTATGAAAATGTTGGAATTTATGAATGAAACGCCAAACAAGCGTGGAATGCGTTTACAAACAGGCCGGCGGATGGCGGATGGCGGATGGCGATGAATGCTGCACACTACAACAACACTGAAACTAACAGCAGCAATAATCAGCCGAACGCACAGAGTTGGGCCAGGCCGCCACTTTTGGCTCGTTAACATGGCCAAAGGCTGAGTGGGCAACATAACAACAACAACAACAACCACAATGAGCAACAAATGCTATGTGGCATGTCAAGCAATGCTTTGAATGTTTCTCAATGGTTGCTGCCCGCTCGTTGCTATTGTATTTAGCGGTTTCTTTCACGCCGCGATCGCTTTTCGCCGCGCACTTCCTTCTCTCCGGACACCTTTTCCTTCCCTCAAGGCTTTTGTAATATGTTTTGCTTGTTAGCTACTGTCCTTGTTGTTGCTGTTAGTTTTGTGTCGTCATTTATTCTTGCTCAAAAAACACACACACACACACAGCATCTCACCAACCACAGTTACGCCTTTTTTAGGGTTCTCCAGCGCGTCCCAGTCAGCCAACATTCCCAAGCTCTTTTGGCCATAAATTTACTAACAACCTTTCGTTCTCGTAATTTTTAGTTCCGCGCTCGCCAACTATTGGCGCTTGAGACAAGAATAGAAACAGACGTTTTACAAAATGTTAAAAAAGAGAAAAGAACTGTCTTCAAATGTGAAAGCCACCAAATGCCAGTCTATTTAGAATTTGTGCATTTTCGCCTTTAGCCAATGGACTGCTGAGAGCTTTTGTAGCTTTCGAGGTACGAGTGCCAAGGCATTTTGGGGCGTTGTTCCAGCCATTCGCGGGAAATACTAAAACACTTAGGCATTACACACACACACACACACACGTGTACTGTGCGTGTAAGTATGTATTATTGTAGTACGAGTTTTTGTTACCAACTTCCTTTTCGTGTTTGGCAAAATCGAAGTAAAGTTTTTATAGCTTTTGTGCAAAAACCATTTTTTTTTTCAAATTACTTTCCGTTGCAATGTATTTTACGGTACTTTTTCAATATTGACGTTGTTTCTATTTTCGTTGTTGCAATTTTAGTTCAGTTTATATTATTTTTTGTTTGTTTTCTTATATTATTTTTATGCTCATTTTTATGTCGGGTGTTGTTGTCAATACCTAGTTGTGTTGATAATAAAGTTGTTTCGTTTTGCGAATGATTTATAACCGTCGGAGAGAGGTGGGATAGACATTCAGGAAAAACAGTTAGACGATTGGGCGTCATGTGACGTTTTAAATGGAAAATATGTGTGAGAACGCTTTTTATTTACTGCACTTTATTTTATTTTATTTTATTTATTATTTTTTATTATTCTCCTCTCATAGAATGAAGATTTGATTTAGAAAATGTGTGAGGAAGTTTTTTATTTATTTATTTTAAATAATTATTTTATTTTTCGCCCTAAAAATTACCAGAAAAATATCTTTAGTTAGAAGTGAAGTAGTACAAAAGATAAAAGGGTAACAGTATAAGGTTAAGACATTTTGGCTAATCCTAAAAACTTTTAATTTGCCGAAATATTGCGGTTTGTTTTAATAACTCGACTCATAAATTATAGGAATATAGATTAAACTTTAGCTTGCTATGAAGCTTTCAGTGTAATTACTCTAACTGAGTATAAATCTTGGCGGTGGAAATTGTGTTTACTTAAATTTCGAAAAAAGCTTAAAGCTCTTAAATGCTCGTTAAGTTTAATGCGTAAAGCTTGGTTAATCATCTCAACTCAGATTGTTAACAATAGGCATATATATACAATATATCAAAAATTGCTCCAAGTCGACCGAAAGCTTATTTCTCTCCAAAAGCTCAACCTTAAATCAGAGCTTAAAGCTTATTTGACCTTCCTAATTGTACAAATCGTACATCTGCGTAGCAAAAATCGAATATTTAAGGAAATTTACTAAAAACAAAATTTCAACACAGCGCGTTATACGTCACGCTAACCGAATCATTATTTTAATAGTTAATTTGAACAATTGGCAAACGTTGTTCTGGAATAAGTCGAAAAAAGTGTTGTCTCATTGATAACCACTCGTGTAAAAAAAAACACCCTTTATGTGATCACTTTTTTACCACATTTTCTTCCCTACATTTGAGATTCTTTCGAAGCTTTTCGGTCCAGTTCCAGGCTATTTAAAGAACACTTTAAAACAAGAGTACTACAAACTATTCCACGTAGTTATTATAGAAAAAGCTTGGTACTAGTTCAAAACTGGTTTTAGATCAGTACAGAACTCTTTTGAAACTAATGGAAGTTATTGCATTATTGTAACAGAATTATTTGGAATAATTTTGTTTTCTTCAGAACTAAATCTGTGCGAATATCGGTTACAACTGCAGATCTTTTTAAACAACTGAAGGACTACTTTAGTACCACATTGAAACTAGTTTAATACCATTTGGAATACAATTCTGCACTAGATAGAGAGTGTAGGCAGACTATTGTACACTAGTTCTGGATTAAGAAAGCAACAATTTTGCTTCAAGACAATGCAACAGTTCAGCAACATATTGAGAATATATCGAAACTATTTCATGACCAATTCGAAATGAGCTCACACCTTTCCCGCTTCAAAAAGTCATCTCTAAATTTTACTTTTTGTCACCTGTGGCACACTTTACAATAAATTTGAGAAACAACAACACTGCGTGATTGCAATATTTTTTTTCTTTTTTAGGCTTTTTACTATCAGTGACTGCCTTAAAAAAATAACGGTGCCAGCGATTGTGATAGCGATTGCGATGCTACAACTGTTGCATACATAACTTCAAGTTAAAGTCTAAATCGCCAGTGTTTGCTTAAAAAAAAAATAAAAACACAAAAAAAAATTTCTGTTGTTTGTAATATTGCCGCGAGCTTTTAATGTCATAACTTTCAATGTTGTAGCTGGAGTTTCTGTTGTTGTAGTTGTTGTTGAGTCAATGCGACGTTTACTGCTCAACACTGGTAGCTGCCTGCCATGGTGGCACGGTTGGATGTGTGAGTTAGTTTTATTTTGACTTTTAAGTTGACAGTGGTGGCGCAGGCGCTTATAAAATTAAAAATACAAATAAAAACAACAACAAAAAAAGCAATTTTTATGACAGCAAGAGCAGCAGCCACAACACAGTATATATAAATATGTTGCAACATTTGCACACATTTCGCAACGCGTATCGCCAGCCGCAATTTTATCAGTTGACGCAAATCTCTACACAGCCAGCGAGTTACAAACAGACCAACCAGCCAGCTTGCGCACGCGTCACAACGGCTACACACATACAGAAGTACCATACATATGTCTTTTTTAGCGTATATATGTATGTACACATAATATATGCAGGTTTCTTAAAACGCTGTCGAAGATGTGCATGTGTCTCTGGTGAGGCGAAATGAAGTGGCGTGATGCGCAAGAGTCGAGTTGGGACAACATAAGGTTAAAATAAAATTTAAAAATAAAAATGAAAAAACAAAATAATGTTAAACAACTTTCTGTGTAAAAAAAATTAAAATTTTGATTTATGATCTTGTCTCCGAAGTTGTTCATCATCATCTACGCCATAGTAGTCTGCGCAAGCGTGGTTACTAAAAATAATAATAGTAGTAAGAAGCAAAGCAAGCGAGCCAGCAACAACGACAAGCTGAATGAGTTTTCGCGCAGTTTTTACCGTTTTTTTTTTTTTTTTTTTTTTTTTTGTTTATTTTAAGTTTTAGGAAGCGCGCTCTGCAGGCAACCTTTCTTATTTTTTGTGTTTGTTGTATTTCAAGTTCATCTCAGCTTGTATACTGTGGGTAATGTTTACTTTTAATAGACACTTGCTTATATTTGTCACGCTGCGAGTGGCAAGCGGAAACTCTGAAAGATGACTGAATCAGTCATGAGTTCGACAAGTGAGTTGTGAGGCATAAAATGTACACACACTTGTATATATATATATATACATGCATGTAGATACACATGTAGGTTTGCTGATGCTTACACTACCTTTCTGACTAGTCACTTTTAAAAGCTGTTTTGCCCTTTTGACCCAGACGCATAGACGCATGCAACGTGGATGTGATCATTCATAAATATACATTATTCCCAAGCTTCTAACTAGTCGCTCGTTTTCAAATCACTAAACTATTCACAAAGTAGGCATTTATTTTCATTTGCTACCGTTACTGCTTTTGCCACTATAATATTTTTTCTTCTTCTTCGTCTTTTCTATGAAAGCGTTCGCCTGCAGTGGCGATCATGTTTTCTGTCAGATATTACCAGATCTTTATCAGCGCAAAAACACTCGCGCTTGTCTGCCGTCCGTACGGGCAGTTTTTCAAGTTCGCTCAGTTTTTATTTTTTATTTAAACATTTTTCTTTACCAATTTCATATCTTTGACAGTTTTTTTGTTTTTATTCATTTTTTTTTCTTTTCATGTTTTATTTTGCTTCAATTTTATTTTCTTTATACTTTTATTATCTGTTGGCAAAATAAGTGGTTTTTCCTGTTGCTGTTTTATTTCTTTAGAAAGTTAGATTACGCATTAGCGATAACCTAATTCTTGAATATAGCAATAAGACTATATGACAGTCCTGTTATGAATATGAAAATATGTCAATTGGCGCTTAGGTAGTGAAGAACATGAATAACAATACATATGCACATATTTACAATTTTCCTGCTATAACAAATATCACTGAAGTGATTTACGGTAGAGCCCCTTCTCCAAAGCGTGGTATGCGTATTTTTGTTTTCCAACAAATGAAGGGACTTGCAATTTATTCTAAGCCGCCTCCGAATGGCTGATGGCCTAATATGAGAAGCCTTAATTTCATATTTAATTACACTTGGAGGGGTCAACATTCCCTGCCTAGGGATGACCACAATTAGAAAATTTTACTTAATTTTTTATTCAAAATAATTTTCTATAATTTTTTGATGTTGGTCGTACCAGGATTTGAATATAGTACATTTTATTTAACATATATTTAAGTCATTTTATTTAATGTACTTTTATTTAAATAATTTACTTTGATGTTATTTTTCTTTATCATATTATTTAAACTTAATTTAATTTTTTTGATTTTAGTTTTATGCAACTGTCTCAGACCACATATTTTTGGAAATAGTGAAAATATTAATTTAGTTTATTTTTCTACTTTTTAATTTTGTTTTATTTTATTATTTTATTTATATTAAGTACATATATCTTAGTTTATTTTTTTTTAATATATTTTTTTTATTACATTTTATTAGATTTTAAACTTTTTAGTTTATTTTGGCTTATTGCCTATAATTTGACTTGATTTTTGTTTAAATTTAAATTTTTTAAGTTATTTTTGATGATTTGATTTTTGTTTAAATTTAAATTTTTTAAGTTATTTTATTTCATTTTGCCTGTGTTTTAATATGCATCGTTTTACTTATTTTTTGTATTACTACCTTGAATTTTTTTGTAATTATTTTTTATTTTATTCAAATATTTTAATATTTTTGTTAATTTTATTTAATTTTGTTTTACAATATTTTTTAATATTATTTTTTTGCTAAGTTTTATTTTATTTGATAATACCATTACTTTCTATTTCATATTATCTATCTTTTGATTTGTTATATATATCTTTACTATCTTAGTTTTGCTTTCTTAATTTCATTCATTTCATTTCATTTCATTTCATTTCATTTCATTTTATTTCATTTCATTTCATTTCATTTCATTTCATTTCATTTCATTTCATTTCATTTCATTTCATTTCATTTCATTTTATTTTATTTTATTTTATTTTATTTTATTTTATTTTATTTTATTTTATTTTATTTTATTTTATTTTATTTTATTTTATTTTATTTTATTTTATTTTATTTTATTTTATTTTATTTTATTTTATTTTATTTTATTTTATTTTATTTTATTTTATTTTATTTTATTTTATTTTATTTTATTTTATTTTATTTTATTTTATTTTATTTTATTTTATTTTATTTTATTTTATTTTATTTTATTTTATTTTATTTTATTTTATTTTTAATTTATATTATTTAGTTTCATTTTATTTTATTTTTACTACATTTATTTTATTATATTGTTACTTTAGTTTATTTTACTTTTTGTTATTTATCTTATATTTTTTTTTTAGTTTTTTATATTTATTTATTTTCTTTTATTGTAACCCCATATGACTAAAAACAGAAGACTTAAGAAGCAAACCTTTTCAGTGCGCAACGTGAAGCTATAAGCTATAGCTATAGCTATATTTTCTTTTGAATTGAGAATCTAAAAAATACTTTTTAAAGAATATATTGTTCTTTACCACAACTTGGTATATCTACATAAATCTAACTACAATCACACATATGTATATATGGTACACTTGCAGTCGCACAGTTATACTCTTCTTAGCACAATTCATTTGTGTGTATGTGTGTGTCACGTGCTCTTTTTCGTTCATTTTTAATAAAGCACCGCTAACCACTCCATAAATGTAAAATAACCAACACACACACACACACACCGAAGACGAAAGAAGTGCTGCACAAAGGCGTTCGCATCGGAGGAGAAAAAAGAAACGATTTCCAAATAAAAACGTTAAAGGCTGTTTTTGGTAACGCCTCCAATTGCGGCTGTTACTAAACCAAACAAGCTGAAAGAAGGGAATAAACTACAAAGGTACACAAACAGAAACAACAACAAAACATGAAGAGAATCGGAAATCAGAAACGAGGAGTACACCTTAAAGAAATAAGCCCTCAAAGGCTTCAAGGCCAGAAAACTACGCTTGCCGCTAAGCAACAAACACAACAATATGCAGATACACGTATGTATGTGAGTGGCGGGCCAGCGGCAATACGCAAACTATGTTGTTTTTTCTTTTTTTTTCAAGTATGTATGTATGTGTGTTTGTCTGGGCGCAAAAGCAGCCTGCGGATAATATCTTCCTATGCAACCTTCTAAAATATCAGTCGCTAAGACCTTTAGTGGGTGAAACCAGCGAAGAAAAAAAAAAATATAGTAACAGCAACAACAAGGAGGCTTCAGCGCGCAATGCTCACAAAAAATGATCATTAAATTATACTTGCCACACAAGATAAACACATTTACGCTTTAAATACCCTAAAGTACTCATATTTGGAATGCATTAGCTTGCCACTTCACCTCGTTGGCTGTTATTGACTTTCGTAGCTCGCGCCAAAATAGGAGAAAATCTATTAGAAGAGACTGCAGCAAACACTCAACGCTAGCAGCTTCACCTCTTGGTTGCAACAGCCGGTGCAACCGTGCAATATTTGCTGCCAATGAATGTTAAACGATTAGTCGATTGCTTGATTACCATTGCTGCTCTGCAAGTGAAAGGTGAGTGGTGAGTGAGGGGAGAAGAGGGGAGACGGACACACGTGGTAACTTTTGGCATTGTGGCAGTCCAAATGTTTGCTTGAATGGTTGAAAGGCAACGGCAGTGATTACACGAAGCGGGTTTTATTGCGCATACGCGCGTGATCGGTCGTTTACGTACGTGTTTGTGTATGAAACTGCGTGTAAGGTTAGCCGACATAGATTTCAAGTTGAAGAGTTAAAAGCGCACGTCTTCGCCCTGAGCCACTGAGGTTAGCCAAGCAGACTGTGGAGCGTAAGCCACGTTAACCTCTTACATATAACGAAGATGCTATTGTTGTTATTATTATTATTTTGTTTGCTTCTGCTAGCAGCTCTTATTTGTTGGTCTCAGAGGCATGCAAGTAAAGAATCTGCCTATTATTATAACAAAGCTATTATACATATATGTAGTAAATATGGTTGTTTCTGCTGAGCAGCAGTTCAATTAGTAATGTTGACGTGTTAAATAGTCTATCCAATATTTCCTTTTGAAAGGAAATTGGTTTTATTTTATTTTCTCTTATTTCACATATTTTTGTGGTTTGTGAATTGTGGCAGACAGGCATAAGGCGCGTTTTACAATTTCTTTCTTCTTTAACTTCCATTAATTCCTATTTATTATTTATGTTGCATAGTTCATTTATGAGCTGCAGGTTTACCTAACAGTTTCTCTTTTTACTATTTTAAGATGTCTGAAGTTGTTCTCTTTTTCCATTTATATTTGGAATTCTAATTGCTACCTTTAGAAAGGTGTGAAGTAAAATACGTAAATAGTTGTGAAAGAGGAATAAGTTTAGAGTAACTAGAGATTTTCTATTTATAATCACAATTAAGACATTATTGAAGCAGAAGAAAATAATTTTGATATAAAATAAAATAAAGTAAAATAAAATAAAATAAAATAAAATAATAAATAACAAAATAAAATTAAAAAATAAAATGAAATACTTTGAATTAAAATAAAATAAAATAAAATAAAATAAAATAAAATAAAATAAAATAAAATAAAATAAAATAACTAAAATTAACTAAAATAAAATAAAATAAAATAAATTAAAATAAAATAAAATAAAATAAAATAAAATAAAATAAAATAAAAGAAAATAATATAAAATAAAATAAAATAAAATAAAATAAAATATAAAATAGAATAAAATCATATAAAATTCCTGAAATAAAACTTTGAATTTTGAATATAAATCACCATCGCTGGAGCGATTTTTGACCGAGCTTCTCATCTAATTTTTACTTCTAGTAGCGGTCGCTGTTGGAAAAATCAACTTTCTATTATTTTGCGGTAATGAGAAAAGACCCAGAGCCGCATTTAGCATTACAGAATATTTTTCGCATCAATCTCCCTTCAATGTAAGAAAATGTAATATTTTGCATATTACTTATTTACACATTTTAACATGAAAAATATTGTATGCTTTTTGTTTTCAGCAATAATTTAATTAAGAAAAAGCATAAGCACATATGGTGAAATATAGCAAAAAACATAGTGCTGCATTTAAATATGTAGATGAGTTCTTTGCACACGCACACACATCGCCTTGCGTGATTAAATGACTTATGTTGAAACAGAATATATTTGCAAAATTGACAAGACACGCTATTGCTGTGCGTTTTCCTTCATATCATAGTCTATTATTTTGTATTTTTTTTTTGTGTTTTTCTACTATAGACATATGTTTTATTACTTTTATTAGGTATTTTTAAAATATACAAATTTTTACATTAAACTATTTTTATTCATTATATCATATTTATTCTTTACATTTTTTTGCTTAATAATGTACTAATTTAATAAAAATAAAAATTACATAAAAAATATTCTATAAGAATAATTGTGCAATAGACGAAGAAATTTGTACAATGAATAAACGCCTTGAAGGAAGACGTTGGTTGTTTCTGCTGTTGTTGAGAAAGAAAAATACATTGCATGCAATATTTCTTTAAAACAATGTTTAAATTGTTACAGCAGTATTTTTAACTATATGTATGTATACCATATACATATATATGTATGTGTGTATCAGTTTTCATGTAAACAATTTACAATGAAAAATTCCGTGTTCACATTTACGCGTACATCAAACGTTGCGTAATTCGTCAACCATGACAATCGAAAAGACACAATGGCAGTTCGTGCCGTGATTCAACGTCGGACTGGCGTTTTCACAATACTTTTGCTAGTATTAAATACATATCTAAACATACTTTTTAAAAAGGAATTTGCTACCACTGCGTATGAGTAACATTTCATTACCTATTTAAGGGCTCGCGACGTCTATTACAGGGTTTCATACAGGAAATGAAAAAACGGTATTTTAAAAATTATAAATTTATTGAATTCATAACTGTGCATATTTTACACAACTATGGCGAACAAATGTTGCGAATTGTACAAGTGCATATACATATGTATTTATATTCTACAATATATAACAATTATAAATGGGTATTTTCTGTAATGTTCGCTCAGGTGAATGCATTAATAAATCCTTCATTACCTTAATATATGAACAAATGGAAAAGAAAACTATGTGTTTAAGAATTGCATAGAAGTACAAGAAAGAACACCTACAAATTTTCTTTATTATATTTTATTTTATTTTATTATTTTTTTAATTATTATTTTTTGTTTTTTTTTTTTTAATTATATTTTTTTATTTTTTTTATCTCCATCTTTTTATTTTCATTTCTTGTTTCTTATTTTTATTTTTATTTTTTTTTTGTTTTACGTTGTTTTATAATATTCTACTATTGTTAATTTTATTGAATTTCAATTAATTCCTTTTTTATTTTATCTTATTTTATTTTGTTTTATTTTATCTTAATTTTTTTCTATTTCTATTTCAATTTTTTTATTTTAATTTAAATTTATTTTGTTTTAATTAATTATATTTTTTTTAATATAAAACTTTTCACCTTTATTTCATTTCATTTGATTTATTATTTATTTTACTTGCATTGAGTCAGTCATTACATTTCAAATCGTGGCACCTGATACATTTTAGTAGTCATATTAATTAAATATTTTATTTCACTGCGCCGTCAACTTTTTAAGCAGCTGTTATAGAATATGTTTTTTTTTTTTTATAAAATTTAAATTAAACTGAATTAAAGCAAATTTAAATTCATTTGACCGACACACCAAGCCTACGTTGTGCACAAAATCTCGCGTACGGCAGCTCGATAGCCATGCTCCCAATGTTCACTTCTCGTTGTCTCGCAGTCAAGTTGACGTTTTTGATCCAAACTAATATACAACGGTACATACAACTGCGATGACATGCCACACCTTCTCGTCAGTTGTTTCAACTTTGATTGCATACTTTGAGTTATTTCACTTAGCCTCTTAAACGTACTTACAAATATATTGTATCTAGTTACATACATACATGCCACATATTAGCGCTAACTAAACCTCTGTCGCTTCAATTGCCGCCTGCGGGCGTGTTGATTTCAAAGCGCAATTTCTCAGCAACATTTGCGCGAAACATTTAAGTTTATCTCGGAAATTGTTAACGCGTATCTCTGAGATATCGCAAACATGATGTATCCCAAATGACATGTACTACTGGATAGATAACATAAACGAGCGTCCGGAGATATGTATGTGCATATGTTTTCATCACAAGTGCATTTATCTGCAATATCTCTCTTCTTGTCTACATTTCGTAGTTTAATTATGTTAATTTTTCTTTGGTGTGAAATTCATTGGGGACTTGTTAGGCTTGGCGAACTTGTTTCGTTTGTTTATTTTTATAGAAACTAGTAATAATATATGTTTATTTCTTTAATTTTTTATTATGTGCTTGCATATAATAGTTAAATATATATTCAACTTAAAAAAATTCCAGTAAAAAGTGTATTTAGTAGTAAATCAAGGTATTAATAGTAACTGAAAAATCCCCAACTGTGTGGCGTTTCTGTGAAAGGGCTCACTCGTACAAACCTCCAACCCACAAGCTAATTTAATAAAATTCAAAGCTTAAATTCTCTGGTATTTCAATACTGGCATAATTAGTTCCCAGGCAAATGGCATATGTGCGCATACACATCCACGTACATACCACCTGTGATGCCATAAATATTAGCACTAACAATATGTGCTGTATTTTAATGAGCTGTATGATTCAGCAAACCAGCTTTTAGTCGCACTTCACCGGCATTACTTGCATCTTATTCTCCACAGAACAAAGTGCGCCGCAGCGACGCTTGCATGCAGTTTGTTATTCTTTAGAATTTCGTGTCACACATTCTATAATTCTATATATACCCCATTCACTACCGCAAATATAAGTAGATTTGTTGGAAATTTTTTAAAAGAAAAAGTATAGAAAATCAGATAAATATGTATAAGTGAACGCTAGCTTTGTGTATTTATTATGTATTCGCAACTATCTTAGATTACATGTAATTAATTTATTGGCTACCGTTGATAATGCTAATGGCTAATATTCCCGAAATGATATTGACTAATACTTGACAGTTAGTATTTCCCCAACTCTAGACATTTTCTCATTAACATATGAAACTAATATTGTATAAAAAAGTTGCGAATTTGGCCTTGTACATTATCTAAACACATTATTAAATTTTTATATTTTTCATTTTTAACATTATATGTTGTATTATATTAACCTAATTTCATTAACGTTCATTTCACATTTTTTTAATTTATTTTATTTCATTTATTTTATTTTATTTTATTTTATTTTATTTTATTTTACTTTACTTTACTTTACTTTACTTTACTTTAATTTATTTTATTTTATTTTATTTTATTTTATTTTATTTTATTTTATTTTATTTTATTTTATTTTATTTTATTTTATTTTATTTTATTTTATTTTATTTTATTTTATTTTATTTTATTTTATTTTATTTTATTTCATTTTATTTTATTTTATTTTATTTTATTTTATTTTATTTTATTTTATTTTATTTTATTTTATTTTATTTTATTTTATTTTATTTTATTTTATTTTATTTTATTTTATTTTATTTTATTTTATTTTATTTTATTTTATTTTATTTTATTTTATTTTATTTTATTTTATTTCATTTTATTTTATTTTATTTTATTTTATTTTATTTTATTTTATTTTATTTTATTTTATTTTATTTTATTTTATTTTATTTTATTTTATTTTATTTTATTTTATTTTATTTTATTTTATTTTATTTTATTTTATTTTATTTTATTTTATTTTATTTTATTTTATTTTATTTTATTTTATTTTATTTTATTTTATTTTATTTTATTTTATTTTATTTTATTTTATTTTATTTTATTTTATTTTATTTTATTTTATTTTTTATCTTATTTTATTGTATTTTATTTTATTTTATTTTATTTTATTTTATTTTATTTTATTTTATTTTATTTTATTTTATTTTATTTTATTTTATTTTATTTTATTTTATTTTATTTTATTTTATTTTATTTTATTTTATTTTATTTTATTTTATTTTATTTTATTTTATTTTATTTTATTTTATTTTATTTTATTTTATTTTATTTTATTTTATTTTATTTTATTTTATTTTATTTTATTTTATTTTATTTTATTTTATTTTATTTTATTTTATTTTATTTTATTTTATTTTATTTTATTTTATTTTATTTTATTTTATTTTATTTTATTTTATTTTATTTTATTTTATTTTATTTTATTTTATTTTATTTTATTTTATTTTATTTTATTTTATTTTATTTTATTTTATTTTATTTTATTTTATTATATTTTATTTTATTTTATTTTATTTTATTTTATTTTATTTTATTTTATTTTATTTTATTTTATTTTATTTTATTTTATTTTATTTTATTTTATTTTATTTTATTTTATTTTATTTTATTTTATTTTATTTTATTCTATTTTATTTTATTTTATTTTATTTTATTTTATTTTATTTTATTTTATTTTATTTTATTTTATTTTATTTTATTTTATTTTAATTTATTTTATTTTATTTTTTTTTATTTTGTTTTATTTTATTTTATTTTATTTTATTTTATTTTATTTTATTTTATTTTGTTTTATTTTATTTTATTTTAGATTATTAATTTATTATTATTTTTTGTACTAGAAAATTAAACAAAAGGAGCAGAATTTGAAGCTTCTATTAAACTGCAATACTTTTATTTTATTTGTGTTTTTTTTTATAAAGATATTTAATTAATCACATACAGCTGTTATTGTTTTATGTTTCAAAGTGTGTAAAAAAAATTTAGGCTAAAGCGAAAGTAAGCCTACGTGTATACATCGATATGTTTGTATAGATGTCGAATATATAATGGATTTTATGACTTTTAATTCACTGTTCTATACATAAATCACGCTTTACGAATTGAAGCTACGTAAAGTAACATATATATATATATAAATGTAACATACAACTATGTGTTGATCCGTCCATACAAATGTATGTACATACGTGATTTTAAGTGTGGGTCAAGCACATTTCGACCCACTTCCAACCATCAGCAACAACAACCACAAATGTGTCAACTATACTCTTGTTCTCATCACGTTGCCCAGTTATATTTACATATGTACTCCTATAAAGCATGTACATATGCACATGTTCCATATGTGACAATATGATATCGCGAAGCGCGGCATAATGTCATTAGTGTCGTCGTTAAGTGTCACAGATCGTCGCGTAAATAATCGCAGTCAATGCTGGTGGCAACAGAATAGCTTTAATGTGTCGTACGATCATATATGTATGTACATATCTACATGCACATATTTACATATTAAAGTACTAAATTTCGTACGAGTACTCGTACCAACCAGCATCTGTAATGCGATGGTATTTAATTCATAGTTCCTGTATTCGAGCGTTTAATCTTTGCTATAAAAAAATTATCGTCCACGCATTCTTCGACAGTCTCATTCAGTCCGATAATACATACATACATGCATACATATAATATTTTATTATTTATTTCTTTGAGAGGGGGGAAACGACACGCGCTGCTTTACTTACTTTTATTATCCGGTCAATAGAATGAATGTGTAGAAAAATTCTAAATTTTCTATTATTGCTACTATTGTTGTTGTTTAGCCCCTCAGTGCAGCTTGATATCAGCACTTGAGAATATTGGAGTGCCTATTACAGTTTCAATCTTGCCCAACACTTGCTTTGTTTTACCAAAATTGGAAGATTTTTTTCTTTCCATCTAGTGATTGCTTAGAGTGTACTTTAATACATACGTACAAGCATACATATTTAGGTAAGTATGTATTTTATGCGAACTATCAATTTCTCCATTTACTCACATAAGTATCGACATTAAAATATATGTATGTCATGAAGTATTGTGAGTCTTTTACTGTATTTTTTTTTGTACGTATGTATGAAAGTATTTCTTTTTGTATGAAGATAACTATTTAACACCCTAAAAGCAAGTTCCATAATTTAATTGACATTGTGACTCTTATATGAGCACTCAAAAAGCTTAGCCGAAGAATGAGGACCTGACATGTTCCTGTGATGAGCTATAGACGTCTGAGTTAATAAATTTATTCAAAATTGGAAACTGGATTTCGCTTATGAGTACTCAAAACGCTTAGATAGATGTACCACACATATCGTTGAAGATTATGATTTATGATGTGTTTTGCGTTTTCCATGTGGACATTGCTTGGCCGATTTGTTGTTGTCATGTAAGTTGGCTTTTTTTAAATTAAATATTTTTTATTCATACTCGTATTCAGCTGTGCAGTTGATCATGTTAAAGTTTTTAATGCGGTCAGCAAGTTTTCTGTGTTGTGCTTCTTTTTCGCACTTTTATGTAAAAATTTTTCTACTTCGCCTCCTCCGACACACTCGAGAATTTTTATTACTCTTTATAATATTTGCATTATACTTTGACTTATTTTTTTTTTTTTACATATGTATATGTATGTACACGTATATATGCATGTAGGCATCATGCAACTGCTTTATACATATTCATAGTCTTCACGCGCGTATATTTATTTATTTAGTTATTTATTTAAATCAAGTTGTTCTAGTTTGCAGCTTGACGACTTGAGCGATAGAATTTAGACAACTCTTTCGATGCTTGATTTTGTGTTTATTATTTTGTTGTTATCGCAGTAATAAAATACTGGTTTCTGTTTAGTTGCTGTATAAATATTTATAAAACATTTTACAAATTTTTACTTTTTTGCGCGCATAATTTTTACAGCTTTACACATTTCTTACATCAATTTTTGTGTCATTATTTTTTTATTTTAAATTCAAATCAGTTTTAAAAATTAAAAGAAATAGTTTAATTAAATTTTATCTGTGATAACTTTATCATTTTTATATTAGCTTTAGACTTTTAATTTTATGTGTGAAACAAATGATTTTAATCAAGTTTTATTTTCAACAATTTTGATAATTTTTGAATTTTAATTATTATTATTTTAATTAAATTTTATTTTCAACAGTTCGAAAATTTTCACTAATTTGAAGTTGTTTAAATTTTTATATTCCTGCATGCCTTTAATAATAATGATTATTACAACTTTGACACTTGTTTTTAAATTTTTATTTAAGAATTGGAAAAAATTTAGTTTGCATTTTTTTATTTTTAATTTTATTTTTTGCTTAATTGTAAATTTTTGTTGTTTTTTAATTCATTTATTTTTAATGATTTTATAATTTTCTATTTTATATTAATTTTTTATCTACTAAATTTTTAACAATAAAGTTTTTTGAATCTTTTTTTTTTAATTTTTATTAAAATTTATGAAACTTTTTATATGCATTTTTTTTATCTTTTTTAATTTTAATCAAAATTTATTAATTTTTTTTTTGTTTTTTTTTTTTTACCTGGCATGCGCACTTGCCTTTTGTTTGCATATTTATTTAATAATTTTGCGTTACGAACACAAGACATTTGACCTGCGCCTCTTTGACATAAACTTGTTGTAAAAATTTTATTTATCTTTTAAAATTCACGCCACAGTGCACGCAGCTGCTAGTCGCCAAGCACATCTGCTTGGAAAAAATTCCAAAAAAAATTCTTACACCTTTTTAGGATTTCTTTTTTTTTTGTGCCTCAACAGTGTTGCATACTGCCCCGACCATTTCGCGTTTGCGCCACAAAATTTCGCAGAAGGTGTACACCGTGGGCGATGCGTTTGTCTGTTTTCATGCTGCTGCTGCTGCTGCTGCTGATGATGATGATGATCGCCGTCATAATGATGAGCTTTAGGATGATCATGTGGGAGCATGATGAGGACGTTGATGACGGTACCGATGACGTACGTTGCCATGAGCAGACGCACACTTCTTGTCGAAAATATTAAAACAAAAAATTATATTTTTTTTATTTATTTATTTTATTTTTTGTGCTTTACCTATGTTTTTATCTCTTTTATTTCATATTTATGTGCCGCTTTTCGGCAACGTTAGCGCCGTTTCGTCGCTTCGCGTTGGTTTAAATCAACTCGTTGGTGTTGGCAGCCGGCTCGTCTCGTTCCACTCGATGGCTGTCAGGCGATTTAAATACAAAAATATTTCTTTTTATACTATTTTTAATTTTTTAGCTCGCTTTTGTTTTCATTCACTGCGTTACGGCCCACTTTTTGCCTTTTTCTCTTACGGCTTTCGGCTTGTTCAACTTTAATATGTTGCTTTGTTCGTTCTCGCCACAGCGATCCTGTGTTGGCTGAACGCTAGTGCTTGATTTCTTTTTTCTGAAAAGTATTTCTTCACCCACAAAACACGCAGTCCGTGCTGGAAATGATCAAAATGCGCCGATATGCGCTCATAAACACGCAGTTTTATCATCAGCCAGCCCAAAAGCTAAATATCGAAGTTGAAAAGTCCGCGAGTATGGAGCCTGCTTGCACACGGGGACTCACTCCTTTAAGAGCGTAAGAAGACAAACAACAAAATAAAATTTGCTGAAATGTTCACACGATCCTGTCAGCTACACCCGCCTGAACTGTTTGTTTTTTGAAAAAAAAACAAAAAAAAAAAAAAAATTATTATATTTTTAATTTTTTTCTGATAAAAATTAAGTAACTACTCACACATAGTTACAAATTCGTTCACCTCTACCATTAACCGGTTTCAGTTTTTCTGCACCGCTCGCAAGCGTTCAATATAACACAAATATATATGTACAAACACGTATGTATGTATTTTGTATGTAGCAGCGATTTTCAGTAAGTTCTCAAACTGTAATTATTCAATTAGGATCACTTTCGGTGCGCCGACGCTTTAAACGCCACATTAACCACAAACGCTTATGCCCATACACACATACATACACACACACATACGTACGTATATTATATTTATATTCTCCAACGGCTGCTATGTCTCTTTAACTTTGCCGCGCCTGCATTTCCACTGCAATTTATTGCTTACATACATATAGACATATGTACATATGTGCATACAATATTATTAGTCAGTCCATCGGCGGTTGTGTTGCTCTTCGGCGTCCAGTAGTTCTTCTAATTAATTTTTAATAATGGTTTATGCCATTCGATGCATTTTCGTGTGCTCATACATATAATTTTCGCCATTAACACGATTGATGTACGAGTTTGTACGAAGTCTTATGGGCTGATTGGCCTTTCATGGCGAAGTTCCAAGCGCTCAGCTTTTGGTTGGCTAACCAGTACTCTCAAGTGCCCAGTAGCGGGTGTTGCTCTTCATTATTAGTATTGTATTATTAGTGTAATTAACTGATCATCGGTATGCTCATCACGTGATCATGTGTGATATGTTATCGCCTTGTTTGTTTGTTATTTGAGATGAAGAGATTTGTGTGCGTTCATCTGCTTGATGGGACTCGATGGAAAATCGGTTGGGTTTAAGGAATTAGAATATCAAAAATATATGAACACTCTTCTTATACATGCTGGAAGTTAATTTTATGTTACCATTCTCAAATATCAGGGTTCGATGGAGAGTGTTCCCCTGATGCCTATATCTCCATTACTCCTCAAGCTGCAAAGACGAAGATGAAACTCATCTCTTTTAACTGAATCGAAACTTTGGATGGTGAAATAGATTGATGATAACGAGAAAAGGGCTTAATTGGCACAGCAAACCCAAACCCTAATATAACTACTAGCAGGTAGAAAATTGTCACGCCCTCCTCCTCATTCCTGCTGCTCTTACAGCATCTTCGGAAAGAGGTACCACGCCTTGTTTTATCTCGACCTTTCCCGGGCTTTATAAGCCACTCGAGCTTGGTGTTTCTTATTCGTAGTTTGGTTCATCATGAATTCGTTCCAACGAGACAGACGATGAATAAAGAGTATTATTTGAGCTTTTTGAGGCGTTTGTGCGAAAACATCCGTCACGGCCGGATTTGAGGGCCAACAATTTCCGGATAATGCACCATCGCACCGGACTGTGGTTGTGAACGATTTTAAGACCAAAAACTCGTTCAATATTATCGATCAACCACCGCATTCACCGGATTGGTCTCCAAAACTCAAGTTACCACTCCGTGGAACTCTTTTCTAGTCGATTGAGGCCGTAAAAGAAGATTGAACTAAGGTCGACTGATTGCAACAGCTGCTGCAAACACACTGGTTGACAGATCGCGCTCATTTTTGGCATAGTAATTAAGGACAGTGCTACCAACTTAACAAAAAAAAGTGCTGAAAAATATTCAGCGCGGGCAGTTCAAAAACATCAAAATTGTTTTGTCAGCCATTTTATCACTTCACTAGCACTTTTTCTACTAATCTAGGGAAATTCGCGCCGACTATCATTTCGAATAACATTAATTCCATATTTGACATACAAATTTATTTTTCTCTCTTAAGGATCGGTGCTGGATTCACCTCTGCTGCGTGCAACTACCCAAGA
>JAWMAG010000033.1:790000-797500 GCA_037013455.1 Ceratitis rosa
ATAATAAAAATATATGCATAATTTTGTGAATATTCAACTACAATATTTGCTGTCACATTCGGGTAGTTCATAATATTTTATTTTAGATATCTTCTATCGGATTTGTGAAAGAGCAATGTATGTACCAATATATATGCCATCACCCTTAGCTCACTTTTAATAAAAAAAAACATTGATGGAAAATCTTCAATTTGTGTTTTTAATTCATATTTTTAATTTTATTAAGTTTTCGCTGCGTACATACATATGTATGTTCGATACAATTACTTTTGATGGAATATTTTTGCACCAAAAAAGCTAATTTAAAAATTAATTTTTTTTAATTTCCATTTCCATTTCCAATCAAATTAAAAAAAAATATTAGAACAATCATCGGTAGAAGTTATAGCTGCTATTTCGGAAATCACCACATTTTCCTCATCAGACCCCTTTTTCCAGACACCCTCGTTCGAATTGGATTCGATGGTTATCTCATTAAGCTACATGTGTGCCGCTTTCATATTTTATACGTAATATTTCATTAACTGAATTTATTTTTTACAGAAACAACAACAACAATACAAATATATAAAAAAAATTTAAATTGAGAAAAAATAATTTTATTTTCCGAATAGGTATAATAAAAAATTTTGTATAAAAATATTTGAGCCACACTAATGCAGAATTGCGGCGTATATATGTATGTATAAGAACTATACTGATTCCTTAGTATATGCAAATACACATACACAATTACTTATGTATATATTTGTGTTTGTATTTTCAACGTTAAACTTAACTTCCAAGGTTTTTCACTTTGTTCAGCATGAAAAGTTTTGTTTAATGTTTTTTTTCATTTTCTGATTTTTATACATGAAATTTTGCTATTTATATATACATGCAAGCATACGTCTGTACATACATATATGTATATATACATACGAGTAAATAAGTACATGCGAGTATATATATAATGTTTGCCTTTATATACGTGTACGTATATTTTTATTTTTTTTTTCCTTTTCTAAAGCGCAATTTTCTAAGCATGAAACAATGTCAATTCCGGAAACTGTTCCCATGCACATTTATATTGGCCAACAATGCGATTTTTTCAGCTCATACTTATTTCAGTTCACTTTAGTACAATATATTATATATAAAATGTATGTACGAGTATGCATATATGTATGTAGGTATGTGTGTGCATTCATCAAACGCCATACCTTTGTATCTCAAATTCCCTGCCACTTTTCGCTATTTGTACTGACGTTTTTACGATTTCTATCGAGCGATTTTTTTACAACCTGACAGCGCACATGCTATGATACATACATATATAAATACCTATACGAGTATGTGTGTACATACCTACATACATAAATATATAGCATGCAATGAAATTCAGTTTGCTGTAAAACTTACTACCATACGACACTAAAGATATAATCTATATCTGATTCAAGCAAAAGAAAGAAAAACGAAATAAAAATGAAAATCGAAAAGCTTGACTCATCAGCTTAGAACAATGCAGGGTGTAGTAATGAGACAACACGCCAAAAACGCTAAATCGCTTTTGTAAAAAAGGTACAACCGTCAGCTCAGTCAACGCTCAGCTGGGCTGAGTAACCTTCATATTTTGAAATTCTAATTTCAGTTTTAACATTTTTGCAATTTTTTTTACTTCACCTTTTGGCGTTTTGTTGACGTTCACCGAATACAAAATTGTGTAGCAGGTATGTATGTATGTAATGTATGCATGTATGTATGTATGTAACAAATTACACTGACTCACTTTATAAAATGACAGCAAATTTGTATTTCGCCATTTTTATTGTTGCAAAATCGCAAGAATAATACTAAAATTACAACATCAACAATTGTAGTTACTGCAGATGTAACAATAAAGCAAAAACAAATACAGTATTTCTTTATTTGTATGCGTTTTACCATCGTTGTTGCAGCATTCGCCGCCGGCTGTGTTGTGATTATCTGTTGGCGGCAACATTTCATTTGATCAACAATTGTCAAGGTGAATTTTTGTCCGAGTGACTGACTGACTAACCGAAAAACTAACTGCAGCTTAGCGAGGTGAGGAATTTAGCTCGAACTTAGATATGCATATATATTGTATATATATTTCAATTTCAATTTCATTTATTTATCCGTAAATATGTATACATATGTATACAGGGTATATGCAATATATTTGCACAAATACGACCGAAGTCGAAAGTCGAACTTATTTTATGAATATTTATCTTTGTTAATAAACAGAGTTGTATTTCTTGATGTCTGCGGGTAGAAAATTTAATTTAACTAATTTAAATATCAGCAAAAGCAGCCTCACTTATGTCAGGGACAAAAATATATATGTACTTTCTTTAGTCCGGCAGATGGCAATTGATAGACAAAAACAGAGGGAGAGCTCAAAGGAGAATTGAAAAAAAAAACTAAGTAAAATGAAATAGAATAAAACAAAATAAAATGGAACTAAAGAAAATAAAATAAAAGAAATAAAATAAAATTAAATTAAAATAAATTAAATAATAAAGAAATATAAAATAAAATAGAGTAAAAAACGAATAATATAAAATAAAATATAAAATAATATAAATTAAAATAAACTAAAATAAAATAAATTAATATAGAATAAAATTAAATTAAATTAAATAACGTAAGACAAAATTCAGTTAAACAAAATAAAATACATAAGAATGAAATAAAAAATAAGGTAAACTAATTAATAAATTAATAAGTGTTAAAAAATGTAATAGACGTAATAAATGAATTGAAAGAAAATAAAATAAAAAATAAATAAAAAATAAATAAAATTAAATTAAATTAAAGAAAATAAAATAAAAAACAATACAATAAAAGAAAATCAAATTAAAGTAATTTAAGTAAAATAAAAGAAGAAAAATAAAATAAAATAAATCTAAATTAAATAAAATTAAATAAAAAAATGAAATGAAATAAAAATTAAATTAAATTAAATAAAGTAAAATAAATTTATATTAAACATAATTAAATACATTAGAATGAAATAAAACATAAGGTGAATTAAATTAATAAGTTTAAAAAATATAATGAACTTATATAAAAATAAAATATATAGTCAAATAAAATAAAATTAAATTAATTAAAGAAAACAATAAGAAAAAATTAAGTAAACAAAAAAGGGTTAATGAGTTCCTCTATATCAATTAATAATCCGCTGATTAGCATTGGTTCGATCCTGAGATGAAAGCATTTACGCAAAATTAAATCAGATTTCTAAAGGAATCCTCCGGTATACGTGCATGTGTATGCACATATGTGTATTGAATTTCATAAATTCAGCATTTTACGCTCTCAATATAGTGAGATGTACTTATGAGGAAACGTATGGATTAAGATTAGCGGTGTAGATTTACCTCATACACACACCTACAGATAAACACATACACGTATGTACATAAATAATGCTCCTTCATACCTAAAACGGCGTTAGACTACCAATTTGAGCTCAAGCCGTCAAATATAGCTACTAATCCAAACTACTTTATTTACTTTTTATAACAAGTAGAAGAAGAAGCAGCAGGATAAAAAAGTGGTAGCGGTTTAAATGAGCTCATCTTCAACTTCACTCTATAAATATGTATGTGTTTCCTTTTATTAATTTGTACTGAAAGGGCATTGATTGAGCGATTAGCCACACGATGTGCACCGCCGTGAAGCTTCAAGCAACGCTGCTCCGATAGAGCGAGGAATTTATGTTTCCAATTTGCAGAAT
Organism: Ceratitis rosa; assembly: GCA_037013455.1. Taxonomy (NCBI): domain Eukaryota; kingdom Metazoa; phylum Arthropoda; class Insecta; order Diptera; family Tephritidae; genus Ceratitis; species Ceratitis rosa. The sequence continues at coordinate 793,752 of JAWMAG010000033.1, forward strand.
TTATTATTATTAAGTAATGCTAAATACTTTCAATTGGTTTATGCCTGAATAGTATGTGCATAATTATACAAACACATATGTGTGTATATGAATGTATGTATATATGGCTGTAGCAACGCCAACTCGCGCCACGTACGCAATAGTTAGAAATATTCAATTCAACATTCAATTGCTACAACAAGTTTAACAACATTTGCGCTTGCAACAAGCAGCCAGCACCGTCAGGCAGTCAGGCGGTCAGGCAGCCCGACAGCACGGCAGACGCGTTATAATCTCTAAGTCGGGCGCGTGGAGCCGTTGGAGTCTTTAGTGCTCATTATCGCCAACTTGACCAACAGCGCGCAGCTAAATATGGCCAAGTTATGTCTTGATATGGAGAAATGCGCATCGTTGTGGGCATGCGCGCGCATTTGTAGTGCTTTTCCAGCGGCAGCGACAACAGCAGCGGCAGCTAAAGTAAAGCGTAGCGAAAAAGCGCAAGCAAAGCAACATTTCTTTCGTTACGGTTGCTGTTAGAAAAGAAGTCGGTTGACTTGATTTCCTTGTCGTTCGATCTATCTATCACACGTTCCATAGCCGCTGGTCTGATCGCCACTGCTTTGCCATGCACTTTTACTGAATTTTTCAAAACATTTCAAGATTAAGCAATCATTCTCACTCAATACAGCTCTAGCAAGCTGTTGCTGGGGACTTGTTTTTGCAGTGGGCGGTCTACGTATGAATAAATATTTGAACAGTAGTAAAAGTGGGGTTTGGTATTGATAAATTTGGCTCAAAATCCTTGACAATTTCCTATGTTAATTTTGAGTTCTAAGCAGTACGTACTACCAAGTGGAAAATCACCGGTTCAATACCGATTTTCGGAAAAATAATTTAAATAGAAATACTAAGTTAATTTTACTTATTGCGGTAGCCAAAATGTTAACGCCTTCTAGTGTATTACTGACATAAATTAAAAGCTCCTCATGAAAATCCATCAACGGTGCGGAGACGGCTTAGATCAAACTATAAGACCTACCATATATTGGAAAATCAAGATGCTTACCACAAATTGGAACAGGTGCTCGGCCAAAAACCCGTTCAACGGCTATGAAGGTGTGAGCTTGATTTGGTTTTTTTCGCTTTAATTCGCAATTCGAGGATTCGATTCGGAAATATTCAATTTGAAAATATATTTTCACTAGTTTACGTTTGTAATTTTCTAAATTGGAAATGATTCATGATTTCGAGCTCGAACTCTTACTTTCTCAGGCTGAAATACAACTTTTATTTGACATCCAAATTCATATTTTTCTAAAAAAAATTCTGAATTTAAAATGTAACTAACTGAACAAAAAAGGTGTAGCTGGAAAATATTTATGAAGTTCTAAAATATGAGAAATTTTAGTAGATAAATTTCTAAACTTGAAAATTAAAAAATATCGATATATGTACATACATATATATAAGTAAAAATTGAAACATAAATATAAATAACAAATGTAGTATGAAAAAAAAATTTGAAATTCCATTTCTAAATGACGCATCACCGCTGCAAATTTGACTTTTTCTCGATAACTTTTTATTTTTAATTTTGATGGTAGCCTTTTGAATGCAATATTTCTTTTATTCTATTTATTCTGACAACACTGTGCGCTATCCCTATTTCACATCTACAATACCGCTACAATATCATACACGCAGGCGCAGCCGTTTAGAAGTAGAGAACATGATAACTATCTTTATTTATTTATGCATTGTTTATGCTATTATTTTTCCTACTTTTTTTTTTTTTTGTTTAATTTTTCATTTTTCTTCGCTTTAATTTACCTTTCTCTCGTGACTTTACTACTTTATTTTCTCAACGCATGCTCATAGTTATCTGTGTTTGTTTGTATGTACAATATGTCTGTAACTTTCGAGTTGCAATTTCATTAGTTCGGCGCGCATAAATGAAAAGTGTTGCCGAGCGAGCACTTTGTTGGAGTTACGCTTCACTTTTCTTGCAACCATTAATGCGTAAATATACATACAGATATTCAAATGTATGTATGTACAGGCATACGTGTGTAAGTAAATGGTCGGCTTGAGTGTGGAGCAACTGTTGTTGCTGGAGATGGCAATCGTGCACGTAATGAGTGAACGAAAGCGGCTACTGTTTGGCGGACAACCCATACATACATATTTATATATATTTCCACACATTTAAGTAAACATGTATGTACGTATTTATAGTATAGGTATAATATGAAAGTAGTGTTGTATACAAAGTGTATGTACAAAAACTGCAACTTCTTGCGTTCTCCAGTGCACACATGCAATGTACTCGTACGCACGTCGTCGATTGTTGCGCATGCGTGCGCGCGTAAAACAATACAACACACATACGCACACATACACAAACATACAAACCCATATGTACCTGCTTACATACATATGTACATACATCGGTGCAAATGTACATAAAAAACACTTCAAACGCTGGTGAGCGTTAGCTCGCGCAATCAGCAGCTCAATCTTGATCGATTAATTGCATATTTATTGTTTCCTAAGCATTCACATTTTGCCCCGTGAGATTATGGCGACGACGGTTGATGCTGCAAGGAAGAAGTCGCACATGTGTACCTACACACATACCATACGTACTCGTACATATGTACATACGCATGAATAGTCAGATATATAAATATTTTATGACCGCAAATGGTAAATGTAAACAAACAAGCGCAAGAAGCAAGATCGCTTACTTAAACACTATATTTAGTTGTAAGTATGTTTGCTTGTGCGTTTGTGTTTTTGTTTTCTTCACAACACTCATTATTTGTCTCATCACTCCAGGTGACTATAAAGTAAAATTTACTTGCAAAATTTATGAACTTCGCGGATCAGTAGTGATCACCACCGCTCCGAGTTGCTTTGTAACATTACAACTTTGTTGCTTTATTGCACTTACACACACATACATATGCATCTATTATTATATTTTACGCTACTTAGCAAATGTCGCATATATCACAAGCTACTTGCGTGTAGTGTTTTATTGGCACTCTCAGCATGTCATTTATCGACACTTTTATTTACTACTCTCGTTTATCCTCCCCTCAGTTGGCGCGAGTTTTAGTTATTTATTTTTCCTTTTACGCATAAATTAATGAATACTTGTAGAATTATATGTATTTGCTGATAATCAATTGTTGTGCGGTGACCATTCGCTCAAAAGCGGCTATCGAAATTAACCATCTTGACAACCATATCCACAAATCCCCAAACGCTCTGCACAAGGCAACGGCAACGTTGCATTTGTGACGGAGTCGCACTCGAAATGGTGATAATTTAATTTGCCATTAAGCGAGGAAAGAATGTTCATTAGAAGAAAATGTATATGCTGCTATTAATCTTGTAGTGCTAATAATTTTCTTAGTATGAATCAGTTAATTGATTTATTGATAATTAAAATAATGTTGAAAGGGAAAACTTATAAACTATAATACCAAAAAAGAAAACAATTTAACAAAAAAATTGATGAACTGTACTGAAATAATAATACTAAATAAAATGAAATAAAATAAAATAAAATAAAATAAAATAAAATAAAATAAAATAAAATAAAATAAAATAAAATAAAAAAACAAAATAAAATAAAATAAAGTAAAATAAAATAAAATAAAACGAAATAAAATAAAATAAATAAAATAAAATAAAATAAAAAAAAAATAAAATAAAATAAAATAAAATAAATAAACTAAAATAAAATAAAATAAAATAAAATA
>JAWMAG010000033.1:800000-955000 GCA_037013455.1 Ceratitis rosa
ATATGTATATGTGTATTTATGTGTGTATAATTCAGCTACTCTAACTAGAATAAAAAGAAATATATAGTGAAATAAAATAAATTAACCAAAAAAAATTACTATTTAAATTTTAGTTATTTTCAATACAATAATTATAATTTATATATGTTTCTTTTATTTTAATGTAAATGTGTAATTTAGAAGTGAAATAGCTATTTATTATTTATCCCCTGTTTAATATTTTAATTTTGGTTTGTACATGCGCTTACTTACTCGTATACATATATGGCACATACACATATTTATTTTAAGCATTTGAGCTACTGAATTTTCGTTGAATTTTTCATGAATTACTAAGATTTTAATTTTCACGAACAAGCAAATGCAAGCAAAAATTAAATTATGATCACAGTGATGGTCGTCCAGCCGGCAAGTCAAGCTCGTACGTTGGCCGTCGCCAGCGAACCGCTCGCGCTCGGCCCATATTCATTTAATCAACAATAAGACAGTGGAGTGGAGCGACAAGCTAACAGACGCAGCAGGCGGATAACAAGTTTTCTTTCGTCACTTGCGGCTGACATTGTTTTTTAAATTTTGTTGTTCTTGTTGTTGTTGTTGTTGTTGTTATTCTCATAATGCAATGCATTCTTTTGTAGTAATTTGTTACTGCTATTTTTTTCGTGTTCTCCGTTGCACTTGTAGTTGTTGCATTTAATACAGCTCATTGTTGCTGTAGCTGCAGCTGCTTGCATTGTGGCTGGCCGCACAAAAAGAATACATTGGTGCGATTGTTTTCATTATCTTTGATTTTGTTTGCAGATTAGTGAATTAATATTTTTTTTTGATGTCGTGTTTTTTTCTTCTTTTTTCCTTTTTTGTTGTCGTTTTTGGAATTTTATTTTATTTTATTTCATGTTTTTTCTTGCAACCTCATTGTTTTTACCGCTGCAGGGCGTATTGCCGTTGTAAGCGAATATTTTTTATTTGTAGAGTTCTGCGCGAATTTTTCTCACTTTGTTTTTGTTATTTTCAGCTTGCCACATGCAACAAATTTTAATAACTGCGGTTGTTGTTGTTGTTGCAGTCTCTCTTGTGGCGTCGCAGCTAAATGCACATTTTAGCTGTTAATGCGACATGCAACGCGATAGGTGAGGGGCGAGCGTAGAGGTGCTTTGCTGAACTGGTTGCGACGCTGAGCTGGTGTCGAGCGGCTGCTCGCTGTCGCGTTGGAGGTGTTCAACTGCCACGAAATCTGTTTTAATTTGATTTGTTGCGCTGTGGTGTGACATTCACAAGTCAACAACGAATGACACGTTAGAGATTTACGTTTTAAGTTTTGTTATTGTTTTTCTTTTTCAAAGATTTTAATTCGCTGATAAGGTCAATAGCAGTTTGTGTAAGTGTGTAAGTGAGTAAGTGTGTGTGTATGTGTATGTGTAAGTATGCAAACAAATGGTTTTACATTACATAAAATAATAGTTAATTTATATTGAATAACGTATATACATATATTCATGTGTGTTTTTTCTAAAATTTTTGCTATTTATAAAGCAAAATACTCAGAGTGACAAACTGCCGCTTATGACGCAGTTCGATTAGGCAATGAATTTTTATAACAAAACTAAAGTTTTCTTTTTGCAAATATTTTTATTTATTTATATTAATATCTTTCAATATATATTATTATTATTTTCAAAAAAAATGTATTAACGAATAAATAGCGTTTATATACATTTTTATGCATAATACATACATATACAAATGTATGTATCTTTCGTAATTTTTAAAGTATTTTGAAAACATGATAAGGTTTAACTAATAAATTAAATTACATTCCAAAAATTACAAAACTCAAAATGTAATTAAAAAATTTGAATATACATAGTTAAAAATATTTTTATTTGAAATTTTGGAAACGAATATAATATAGTAATTCTTAATTATTGAAGAGGCTTCCATTTTTAATTATTAAAAAGGGTTTAATTTTTAATTATTTAAAAGGGTCTTATTTTTAATTTCTCATGAAAAGATTCATAAATAGACTTATTTAATCAAAACCCAAACAAGTAGAATTAAAACATATATGAATAAAAATTTATATGTATACATATATATGTATGTACGTACAATAAATAACACATAACACTTAATGATTAGTAAATAATAACAAAAAATAATAAAAAAAAATTTTAAAATCGTGTGTATTTTCGAAAAATTATAAAGTAGGATTTTGTAAACTTAAAAGTAGTTTTCGCAAATGAAAAGCTTAACTATTTGCTTTACAAAAAAAACAAAACCAAAAATTTAATTGAAAGCTTTGAATAAAGATTTAAAATATTTTTCCTTCAAATTTGAAACTTTTGATAAAATATTATACATATATATGTATATTAATTTCTAATTAATAAAATCGCTTTAATTTTTTCTGCCATAAAAAGATGAAGAAATTGACTTTTTTAAGAAAAATCAAAACAAATAGAAATAATAAATGTATAACTAAAAATTCATAATATACATATTATATATATATACGTGTATGCATGTATGAATGTAGAATAAATAACAAAGAACTTTTAATAATCTACAATATTGAATATTTTCAAAAAGTAAATAATTATAAATAAAACAATAAAAAACCAAAAAAAAAATCAAAATTTTATATACATTATTATAGTTTTTTGGTACACAATTTTTGAGAAGCAAAAGTGGGCTTAATTTTTATCTTTTAAAATAAAATATGATAACTTCCGAAATAAAATTCAAATTTTAAGTATATTTTCTTTATTCTTAACATTTTTTCCAGCTGAGGAAAAATTCTCAGGTAACCAAAAACTCTCCAGTCATTCCCTGTCAAGTTAGCGTCAATGTCAACAGCGCTTGAAGTACTCCGCCTGTCACACAAATTCAAGTAACTAAAAGTGCATTACACATGCATATACATACATATACAAAGGCATATCTATTTGCATGCGCATAAGAAGTCATAACTTTGTGGCAACACTTAAGCGGTACAAGTATGAGTGAAGTGTGCAACAAACAGTCGAACAACAACATGTGCATTTCCATTTCTAGTCAATAGCGAGCACACATACACACATACATATGTAACTACACCCATACATATACGAGTATATGTACATGCGAATATGCAAGTATCGTTATGTTTTATTTTGTTTTTGGTTTTGTTTTTGTTTTTTTGGAAAATATTTATTGGTTGTGGGCGTAGGCTTCCTAATTGAATTAGTATGCCACAAGTTACTTAGTTGTTTGATAGCCTCAGAGACTTCAGTGACTAGCATTAAATAAATAACAAACAACAACAACAACCACGCGCAAAACTAGCGTCGCGGTCGTCTCAGCGAGTCAACGAGGTAGTCAAACATATGTCTGTATATACATAGTATATAAGTATGTATGTAGGTTTGTATAGACACAATAGTTAGTCCAGTTGTATAAGCGAGGCTCACCTCAGCAACAACAAGTTACAACAAAACTCTATACACAATTCCTACATACAATAGTTCTTATTGAGGATAAAAGTGGTGCAAAGGGTTAATCGTAGACTCGCTCATACGTTGAACATGTTTGCTGTGTTGCAACGTGTGGGTGTTGCAGGTTCTTTACATTTTTTTTTTTGTTATTATTTTTACTCTTATCTCAATGCTTTTGTTGTTGTTTAACGATATTTATTGCGCGACTGTTGTGAGATCGCTGTGTTTAGGCAGTCTTGGTAAACAGACAAGTTGGCTGGTTGGCGCAGAAGACTGACAATGATATGGCAGGGTGGTGTTGCAAAATAACTCCCCCTCGTTGTAATGAAGTTTTTCCCAATTCTAGTAGGGCGCGCGACTCGTTGTAGCGCACAGGGTTTAGGCAAGGCTTAAGACAGTGATACAGTGAAAACAAAATATTTAAAAACATATAGAAAAATAGAACATAAAATAAAATTAAAATTAAATAATAATACCAAAAAAAAAATAATAATAAAAATAAAATAATGTAAGCAAATAATGAGAAAATATAATAATCAAATAAAATAATAAATAAAATAAAGAAATTAATAAATAAATAAAACAATAAAATAAAAATTACATATATATAGATAAACAAAATTTAATTTAATTTAATCAACAAATATATACAATTAAATTAAGTTAGATTAATGAAGATACAGAAAGCAAAATAAAACGAAACGAAGGTAAGAATAATAATTGCATCAAACTTAGCAACACATAGATACACATATTAAAAAAAAAGTAATAAACAAAAATAAATTAAAATCAAATTAAATATGTAAAATCGAAATTATATAAAAAAGAATAAAATAAAAATATTAATTATATTAAAAAAATAGCACTAAATTATATTAATAAAAATTGAATGTTATTCAGAAAAATAATATTATATAAAAAAACCAAAAAAAAAATAAGCAATTTAAAATTATCTAAAAAACTAAATACAGTTTAAGAAAATATTTTTAAAATATATAAATAAAATAAAAGAAAACAAAATGAAATGAAATAAAATAAAATAATTGAATGAATATTAAACAATAAAATTAATTAAAAATGTGAAATAAAATAAAAACATATAGCAAAATAAACTAATAAAAATAAAAAGAGTATAAAAAAATATCATGATTAAAGTAAATTAATTGGCCAATGAACAAATAATTAAAATAAAATGAAAAACATAAAATAAAAAATGAACCGAAATAAATTAAGAAAAAAAACTATGTTAATTTAAAATAATAATCAAAATAATTCAAAGCAAAACCAAAAAAAAATCTTTTAAATTATATGGAGAAATAGATTAAATAGAAAATTACAATACAATAAAAGAAAATGGGTAAAAATATTGCAAAATAAACCAAGCTAAAGTTAAATAGTAAAAAAATCAAATAAAATAGCGTTAAAATAAAATATTACTAAAAACAAATTAACCAAATTGGATAACAAATAAATATACCAAAAATAAAATGAATAAATTATTATAATACATTTTGTTAGTGTATCAGCTTTCTTTCGCTTGATATATTTATTTGCATATCTGCACAAACTACTTAATTTGCATGTTAACCTCATAACCTCAGGCGAAAACTTGGTTAAAACGCCCTAAATAATAAAAGCTAAAAAAGTGAGAAATTTTCAGTTGAAATACAACAAAAAAGCCTGACCCAGTCTGAAATAACGAGAAACAATGGCGACAATATGACTAAACTTGTCTAGAGAAAGTAATTTCAAGCGATTCTTCATTTGCAGCTGGGAGGAAGCACTAGACTTAAAATGCGCCATCTATATTTAAGAATATATATATGCAGATATATATAAATGCATGTTTACATGCATATGTGTATTATGTATGCACATATATATAAATGCAACTGTTGTTGTTGCATGCCACGAAAATTTGAAGCTGAAAATTACTCTTCTCTTCGTGTTGCCACCTCCTTTTAATTTCGCTACATGACAAAGACAAGCTAATTACCTGCAGACAGCAGCGAAAGACGACAACACCTCAAAGGGACAACTGAAAAATCGCTTAAATCAATAAATTGTTTCTGCTTTTTCAGGGCGTCCGCTGACTCATTAAAGTTTTTCACTTTTTCCTTTTTGACAATGTCTCATTTCATTGCCCCCGGGCGTTGAAGGGTTAATATAGTAAATATGCAACCGTTAGCACCGAAAAAGGGTACCGAAAATACGCACAAAAAATACTTCGGGTAAAAAAATAGTAATTTATGAGTGCATAAAGGGTGTAACTGCAATTCGGTTGCAGAAGCTTCTGCTGCTCCACTCAACGGCGCAGAGCATACGAACAGCTTGGGTTAACTCACGAGTTTATGGCAGCCGCATGCCAACACTAGTGTTTGCTATAGACTATTGCAGCGCTTGTTGTTGTTGTTGTTGATCACTTTCCAAACCCCAGCCGAGCTAAGGCAACACTTTGGACTATTTTATTTATCGCTCTTATTTTGTTGTGAATAAAGTAATAAAGAAAGCTAGTAGCTAGCCAACATGCAGTAGCTGACTACTAGAGACATTAAACGTATTTGCACTTTCAGACATACAAACAAACAAACACATTTACGCTTTTCGGAGCGCGTGGTAGAGAAGTTCTAGCTAAAGACGAAACTGTTGACCGCGTCCCAACGATCGATTCGGCGTTTTCGATTTTAGTTGTTGCTACTAGTTGTTGGTGTTGTTGTTGGCATTGTTTTATTGCTTCTTGTGGCAGTAATTAAAGCCGCCCTCTTGGTTAAGCGAAAGCGGAAGTCGTTTATTGATTGTTTTTTGCCTTCGCATGCCAAAAGGGCGGACAAATTTATATAGGAAAATAGCATGCGCACACATACACGCACATATGCACGTAGGTGTGTATGTAAATTACACAAATTTTCATATGCAAGTGTTGCAGTTACAATTTACTATTGTTTTTCGTTTTTATTGTAACATTTTCGTAAATTTTTATATTTATTTTTTCATTTTTTTTTTGTATCTTCTCATGCACCGCCAATATTTGCTAAGAACCGCTGAATCGAATAAATTTAAGTTTGAGACTTGTATGCAGACGGCGCCCGGGACATTGGCCTTCACGTGGAGGGCGTGTCTGTGGCACTGCTGCTGCTGGTTAGCTTTTGTTTACCTTGATTTAATTGTTTTTTAAACGTTTTCAGCTATGGACGCTACGAGAGAAGTGCAGCAGACGCAGACATGCACAAATAATTTACATTCGTACATATACATGTATATATATATGTATACGTAGCACAATTTAATTCTATTGTCCACTGTCCCATTAAATGTTTATACAAAACATAAATAGAGCAAGACTGGCGAGTGCTCTGAACTTGAAAATCGATAGTAAATAAATTTAATTGCAGACCGTTTAACTTTAATTCATATGGTGTTTTTGCTTTCAAGCTGAAGAAACCAGATTTTTTTTTTTTTATATATACTTCTTTTTTTTTCAATTCACTCAATTCATTTTTGTCTTTCTAATTTTATTTTTATATCTGATTTTTTACTTTCACTTACCTGTGTTTGCGTTAGGCCCAGACTCGCCGCTAATTCGGCTCGCTCTGGCAGCGCTAAATACTGTGTACGCTGGAATCGTCGATTTAGTTGTTGTAATTGCAGTGAACTGTATATTGTACGCGGTTTGCGCATTTTCTTGCCTTTGCCATTCACGCGTAAGCCGGAATCTTCACATTTGTCGGATATGGAGAAATCTGGAAGCAGAAAAAATGGGTTTGGAATATTTTTTTTTCAAAAGATTCTTGCGTGAATAAAGGTGTGCCGAAAAAAATAAAAAAAAATAAATAAATAAATTGTAAAAAATATTAAAAAATAAGAAGAAAAATATATTTCGATAGGAAATCAATTAAATTTAAAACTTTTTCATAAATTTGAGTCTTTTATTTGTAATCTCCATGACTTGAACAGTTCTTGTAGAGATAAATAATCCATCCTAAAATGTATAAGAGGCGGCGGTATAGTAAACCAAGTGCCAAGAAACCCTCAAATTGTACTCTCCTTCAGGCTACCTGATCATTGCAGAGTCTTTCAGGCGCAGATATCTGCTAATAAGGGGGCTGCAAGCCAACTGGAAGCCAATTTTAAAGATATAGATAATTTTATTTTAAATGAAAGACAGTCGGGCAAACAATAAGATCAAGATTTTGTAGCTTTCCAACAGGTCTTATGCGTAAGGTAGGTCTGGGTGATCGATGCAACAAATCAGTCGCTACAACCTAACCTAATAGTGATTGTTTTTAAGTTTTATGAGACATGGAAAAGATAATTATATGCATGACGAATGCACATGTAATCTTTACACCTCGGACATAAGTGAAAAAAAAACAAAGTTTTTCGTACATTAAGTTAATATGTTTTATAGAAATATAAAAAATTAAAAAATTTTCTTTTTTTAGTTTGACTGAAAGAAATTCCAATATTAATGTTAAAATGTTTTATTTTTGAATGCAATTTGAAAACAATGTTTGAAAGAAACCGGATAATAATCGCAGTTCATTTACCGTTAAATTTTCATAACAGTTTGAAATCCTTAACCTAGTTAAATGTTATAGAACGACACATTTTTCCTGCACATACACATGCTGACATACATGCATGTGTATTTAAAAATGCATGTATCAATTACAACAATAAGAAACTACAGTTAACAGCTAAATGGATTCACTATAATTGCATTCATTAAAAATCAAAGTTCAAAGCACTCGAAATGTAAACAAAACGCACACAAATACATGCACATAGTAATTGCCTAGTTTATTTATATATTGTATTTAAGGTTTTTTCTTGTTGTTGTTGTAATTTTTTAACAATTTAGTGTGCGTGGCATTAACACTTAGATAAAACTGAAAATTGCAAAATAATTTATTAATTGTCAATTACACACATACACACAAATATGTATGTATATGAAAATATCTATATATGTATATCATTTGTCAGCTGTTAATTTGAACTGAACTGCGCTAAAATTAAGTGGCTGGCTCTTCATACTTTGAATATATTATACATGCATATGTATGTGGTGTATATGTAAATTCAGCGTCAATAGTTGTAATTAACCGTTAGAGCAATATGTAAAAGTATTATTAAACAAATCGACAACCACTTAACGATTAGATGATTAGTCAAATTGGCGGTAGAGCGGCATGCAGTCGAATACCTGTGTATGTGTATATGTATGTATGTAGGAATGTAAATAAATTACAATTTGCCAGCGGCTTGTTTGAAAGACCATTTTTAGTCATATTGACAAAGATACAGCAAAAGATATATATGTATTTAGGTATGTATGTATTTTTCTGCTTAGAATAATTTTGAAGAATTTTCCTTCTTTTTTATTGACTTTCGAAAATTTATTGCATTTGTATGTATGTATTAGTATATGTTTTATATTACATAAGCACATACATACATATTTGGCCTTCACAATGTCACAGCACTTTGCTCTTTTTTCGCTTTTGCCAGTCAAATGCAGAGTGAAATAATAATTAATTGTGGCAAACAAAAATTTAATTACAGTTATTATGATTACATATGTACATGCAAATGCCAGTGTGTGCGTGTTATATTTTCATGTGGTGCAAATATACATACAAATGTACCATACATTCGCATTTGGCTAAGAAAAGCCGTTAAAAAAATAATAATTTACTTTGTTTATTAATGGAACGGTCTAAAAATGAAAAAAGGGCGCAACTCTTTTTTTTGAAATTATGGAATTTTTAAAAAGCTAATATTAAAACTGTTTTTTTTTTTTTAATAATAGTTATATACATAAATAGTTTTTTACCTTTGTTAAAAAATAAAATTATTTATTTTTACCTTAATTAAATAAAATTTTAAATAATTTTTTTTTAGCAAAAGGCTTTATTATTTGACAAAATAAAAATCATTCTTACTCGATTAGGTAAAGTTTTAAATATTTTTTACTCAATAGAATCAAATTTTATATTGTATTTCAGCCAAAATTTGGACAGGCGGTAACTCTTTTTTAACGAAATTATGTAATATTCGAAAGATAATTTTGAAACTACTTTTTATATAAAGATTTTAGATTATGTAGTTGTTTAGTTAGAAGAAAAATTTAGTTAAATACATAAATAATTAAAATCAAATTAATATATAGAATTCTATTTAAATTAAAAAAAAATTTAAATTTTTTTTCTAAGCAAAAGCTTGATTTTTGATTAAAACAAAAACAATTTTACTGGTTTTAGTGCAGTAATAAATATTTTTTCAAAGCAAAAGGCTTAGACAAAGCCTTGACAGCAAATTGCAAAATTACAAAGAAAATATTTATATTTATTTATTTACTAATATAAATAAACATCTTTAATGAAATGTATAGAAAAAACTCTAGTTCACTTTTGTTAATATTATTGATAAATTTTAAAACTTGTTCATAAGATAAGATCGTAACTAACAGATTGATATACATATATAAATTTTATTTTATTTACAAATAATAAAATATAAATTGTTTTTCTAAATTTTTTTTATTTTATACTTTATATGAATATTTTTATTTATTTAACCATTTATTTTTTGAAAATATTTACTTTTTATAATTTCATTCGAATTTATGCAGAAAACTAGTTTCACACACATTCACATACGACCAGCTGTAGGCATATTCATATTCATATGCATTTGTATGTATGTATGTACATAAATACAATATTTTTTCTTTATCCAAAATCAAATAAATCAAACTGCCCACAATAATAAAAACAACAAAAACAACAACCGCAACTTGTTTAACAACAACAAAACATAATTCAAACATAAGTTGAAACACCTGAAAACCCACGAAAAATTAGTAGCTGACATTTTTATGTATGTATTGACAGCAGCCCACTGTGTCGCACGCAGCGGGGTGTCCATTTACCGAAAAATGTGCAACATGGACAATAACTCACTATATCAGCAGCGGCAGCAGCAGCAGCAGTAGCGTCAAGAACAACAATAATTAGAAGGTAGTTAAAACGGTTAATATAAAAAAATATCATTCATACAAACAACAACAAAAATATATACATATAATATTTGGTTTATTTATTGTTGTTTTAAGCCATAATAAATTCCAACTTAATTGCGCTTATAATGCGCAATGATTGGCAAAAGAAATTAAGATTTGAGTGAAAAGAATTTTAAGAATTCAAATGATATGACACATTTTTGTTTGTGTTGATTTGGTAGTGTTAGTAATTAATAAATAGTTACTCGCGGAATGTAAATGTTTGTATATATATACATAATGTATATATGTAGGTACGTGTGTGAGAACGGTATGCGAGGAAAAAAATTTTAATTTTGAATAAAAAGTCAAATGAGCTAAAAATACGTGATAAGTTCAATATGTAAGGAAAATTTTTTTTAATAGGTGTGATAGAGCTTTTCCCGGTTTTCACTATTGGCTTTGTCTGTGACAGTTATTAAGGTTATAAGCTGGGCGATTTTCGCTTGTGTAATTGAAATGGAACAAAGAATATATACCAACTAGACTAGCTGCTTATTCACACTCTAGTTGGTCGAGTATACATATATAAGAATTGCTTGTAACCCGAACACACCTACGCACGATCTATGCTTATATCCAAAACCTTACTAATTTTTCTCAAACTGTTGGTGATGCCTTTCCCGTAAAGAAAGTATTCTTTACGTTTCGAGCAAATAGAACTTTGTTCCTGGTCTCTCGTCTCTTTCCAGGACACCAAAGTATTTTCTATTTAGGCATATCATCCAAATATTTTAATACAGCGAACAATAAATATGTATGTATATTTTTACAAATAGATCGAACCACTTCTCGTAAAAAAAAATATTGCTACGATTTTCCCGAAACGTCACTTACATACATATGTACATATGTACCGAACTTGAAGTAAATCGAACTATAAATATGATTTTTTCGAATAGGTCCGTCTCTAGTCCACCTCCAGGAAAGAGGAGTTGTCTTCCTGCTAATTTAAACAAAAAGCCACCTATGTATGTACCGACTCTCAGATAAATCTAACCATAAATACGATTTGTTCAAACAAGTCGGTTTCTAGTCGACTTTCCGGATATTGCTGCTAATCTAAGCAAAAGGTTACTTATGTGCGGAATTTGAAGTAAATCGAACCTTAAATAAGATTTCGAATAGGTTAGTCTCTGGCTTCTACCCACATTCTTCGTATAAACCTTTCCAGGAACCATAGAAAATATCTGATCTGAGGATTGATCACCGAATCACTAATGGTTGCATATTGATTGGATTATGTCGTGAAATTTTATTTACAAGTATATAGGTATGCAGCGCGTGACAGTAAAATTGGTTTAAAATAACGAACAAAAACAACTGCGAGTAGAATTTAATCGTGGGTCACTAAATGAAGTCGACAACGATGCCGAATTACTGAAACATACTTTAACAGGTGACGAAACAAAATTTGCTGCAGCTCAACCATCGCAATAGAGCCATTTCGGCTCGCCAAGACCGTATACTGCTCGACAAGTCCGGTCAATCGTGAAGACCATGTGCTATTGTGTTCTTCAAACTTTAATGGTTGCCAAAGTGTATTGCATCATGAATTCCTGCCACCAGATCAAGCGGTCAATAAGAAGTACTATTTACAAGTTCTACATCTTTTGAGTGAAGCAATTCGAAAAATGCCCAGATTTGTGGAAAAATAGCTCATGGCTTTTGCTATTTTCAACAGACATGGCTCCGTGTGACTTTTTCCTATTTCTAAAAATAAAAAGAACATTAAAGGAAGTTGTTTTACATTCTTAGATTACATTAAAAGTGTACAACTGAAAGAACTACAGACTCGTTTGAGTTTGAAGAGTATTTGAGGGATCAAAAGAAGCGCTGATTCGAGTGCATAACCTCTAAAGGGGACTCTTTTAAAGGCGACAATAACAATGTAGACGAATGAATAATATTTTGTTTCTATATGAAAATTCTCGTTATTTTTTGAAAACAAAGAAATAGTTTTATGTTAACCAGAAAACAGAAGCAGACTTTTTCATATTGCCAAAAATAAAGAGAACCTTAAAGGATAATCATTTTACAGCTGCAGTTGACATTAAAAGCACATCCCCGAAAGAACTAAAGGCCAGATCGAGTTCGAAAAGTGTTTCGGACTAATCCTCGACTTTTTCCCACTTCGGATGATTCTGTCATGAGTTCTTCTGTCATGCACCTTTTTCTCGAGGTAACAATATTTTCTGTTAAAAATTCCAGAAATTCCTTTTTAAATGTATATCTTCATGCCAGTATATAGTTTGAATAAAATACTTTATTTTTTATATAAAAAAAATTGTTGAAACTACACCTGCTTTCGCTGAATAAACCC
Organism: Ceratitis rosa; assembly: GCA_037013455.1. Lineage (NCBI taxonomy): Eukaryota > Metazoa > Arthropoda > Insecta > Diptera > Tephritidae > Ceratitis > Ceratitis rosa. The sequence goes on from JAWMAG010000033.1 coordinate 812,857, forward strand.
TTAATCCGACTTTCGATGGAGAATATGGGAGACTTTAACAAGAGAAAAAAGAAAGGGAACTTTGGGTTTCATTTTCTGTGTTACAACTCTTTTTTCGAACATCGTATTGACCTTTGAACTTGTTTTACTTTAGTCTATACTACTGTACATATATGTATATTAGTAACTGTATAATTATTATGCTTGAGTCGTGAGGAGTTCAGTCTAAAGTTGACAAAAACTTCATTGACGCCCACACAACCCTACACAAGTCATTGTGTTTCTTCATACACGAGTACATACAACACATCAGATAATTCCTACACATGTATGTATATAGGTATATAATATGTATATGGGATATTGTGCGTTTTACATACAAACATTTGATTGTACTTTACAGCGAATATGTGCATAGAAATGTATTTGAAAGTAAATAAATATATGCATACCTTTACACATACTACCATATGTACATGTACATAGATATGTTTATTGTATGTACTTATGTATATAAAGATGTGCTTGTACTCTACATTGCAAGTGGCTTTGTCCACGTTCACCGTCAAGGTTAATTGTTTTTTGCGATTGCTAAATCATCAATTCGTGTTGGCGGCAACGACAACGACGACACAATGACAATTGCGCGAATCTCACGCTGCTGCATCTTTTTTATTTTATTTATTTTTTTTTATTTTTTTCACTTTATTCAAAACAAAGCAATTTATGTCTGACTTTTTTGTGATATTTTTGAGAAAAAAAATGTCAAGTACATTTGAGACAGAAAAATGGCATGACAAAAAATAGTAGCAAAAAAAGCGAAAATAGTAGCAAAAAAACAAAAAATAGTAGCAAAAAAACTGAAACTGAAGTCTAACAAATTCAAGTAAAATGCGACGGCAAAACTGTTCAACCGTGCAAAAAATACAGAAAATAAAAAAAAATAACAAACAAAATTACAGTTTTATAAATTTATTTAAATGACCATATAAATAGACATACCTGCATAGGCATACTATACAAATAAACAAAATTAAGTACCATATCTAAAAAAGTGCAGAAAATAGTACCAAATACACATATACATAATACATACATATAAGAGCGTACATATACTCTTTCCTCTCCTTGCAGCCACAAATTCAAATATTGGCGTGAAATTAAAACAAAAACCAAATGATAGAATTAAAAATATAAAACTAAATAAATAAAAATGTCACAGTCAAGCGCGCAATTATGTCACTAGAAAAACGTGGTACAATTACAACTAAAACTGTTCAATAAAAAAAGTAAAAGAAAATTAAAAAAGAAAAATTATAAAAAATGTGTTATATATGTATTTCACTTTGTATTTAATGTAATATATGTAATACAATGTTAAAAAAATAACAAATTCGTAAATGCTAATGGAAAATAAAGATGAATCGTTCAATGCACAAATGTACATATGTACATACATATTCATCTATCTAATCACTATGAATTCATCTTTTCACTTGAAGGCGCATCCAATGGACAGCGAATGTTCGTAGTATTTGGATATATGGAAGGACGTACCTACATACATACACGTACATTTGAATACTCACTTTCATTCTGTGTATTTTACATTTGTATTTACACATATAGGTAGGTATATGTATGTATATGAAAAAATTTAGAATGTTCCGCATGACTTAAGCTCCGATCAGTTAAGGTCTAAACGATCGATTACAATTATTTGGTGACAATTTTAGGGAAATATGACAGTTCAGACTTCCCTGAGTAGTACAGGTGTGCGAGAGAATGAATAAAATTGTATTTTTATTACAAAATATCATAGGGCGATAAGTAGAGTGAATCGACCCCAGAGTTGTATAAAGGCTGGGGTTTTCAAGAAGAAATAAAATGCAAATAATTTTAGGTTATCTCAAAGAATTTAGCTTTGTTATAACGATAAGGATTTGCCTTTATGCTTTAAAAATGATTTTGGTCAATTTCGACCATTTTTCTTTGCAGCAATTGGGATCGTATGTGAGCGCCGAGCCAAATATTCTCTTCCAAGGCGTCAATCGTGACGAGCTTATTTGCGTAGAAAAGCGACTTTACGATCTTGGAGCGAGTTTCATGGCAGAACAAAATTTTTTTGTGAAAATTCGTATCGCTTTCCATCTTATTTTGAGCCGATTCAGCTCCAATTATGGCGGATGGACTCATTCGAGTCTTCTTCGATACTCTGCGTCAAAGGAGCGTACTTCACGACGTCTTTTCTCTTACAAAAAACATTAAATATTTGGAAATATTTTTTCTGAACATATAATTTTGCTTATAATACTTACTTTGGGGGAGAAAATAGAAACTAATTGGTTCAGAAGGTTCTTAAAAAAAGTGGTTATGTTCAAAATTGTCTTAGTTTCAACAGTTAAAGTGAGAACCGTAAATTTGAATATTAAAAGCACTTGAGTCCTCTTGAAATCATATCCGCTACCTTCAAAAGTCAGGAAGATTTTTTCTCTGCAGACGGAATGTTATCGAGGAATTGCACAAAGTATTGCACAGTGAACTGAAATTTCGCAGCTTTGATTGGAATATCTTATTCTTGAACTATATCTCATATTTGAATGAGGTATTTTTGTAAAAATTAAAGATTTTTGAAGAAATTTGCGTAGTTTTCTTTTGTTAAATTTGCAATTTCTGCATTTTGTGGCTAAAAACAATTTTTGCATTTTTTTCAGTTTCTCCTCTGTTACTTGTTGTCTTCATCTTCTTTTCCTCTTTTGTCTACCACTAAAAGCATAGTGTCCCCGCTAAAGCCTCGTACTTTTCCCTGTTCATTATGGAAAGTGTTTCGTGTGTTGAGAGCGATTTTACCGCAAATGGTTTGACACCCGCAACAAAAACAACTTCAGCACAACATGGCTCGAGTCAAGTGGAGTTGTGTCAACAAAAAGCTCAAAAGTCATGGAAAAGGTAATGGACCACAGCTTCCGAAGTTTTTTATTTTTTTTTTAATTTTTTTTATTTTTGACAAACTTTATTTTAAATTTTCTACAAACAAACATATGCGCTATATATAAACATTTGTATGTACACGTATGTTTGTGTATGAGTAGTGCAAAAAGCTGGTCAGTCGAACACTACTTTAGCATAATAATGAGATCTTTTGCGATTCTTATACTTAGTCTGCTTTAACTGAGCTTGGGCGCGAATTTAATTGAAAATCAGAATCAGTAAGTGACGCAAATGAAGCAAAGGCGACTTAAGAACACAAGATATAACACCAAATCTGGACAAAACGAAATGGTGAGACCTTTTTTTAGCCCACGACCAGTGGTACGCCACTACTGCAGAGACTAAAGAAGAAGGGCTTTCAAGTTCAAAAATTAAGTCAGTCTTTTATTAATATATATGTACATGTGTATGTATATTTGTATAGAGAGATGTAAAAAGTGCGACTGACTTCTTCTTCTTCTTCATCTGTGCTATAACTCAAAGATTAAAACCCTTGAGCTGTTGAGTACATTTCACGCGCTGTAAATGGAGAATGACAGAGTTTTGGTTACTTTCATTTTTGTTGTGTTTCTCTTCAGTTCTTTTGTCACTATATGTCATTGAAGTGTTTCGTTATTCTCGCTTATGTTTGGCGTCATCTTTAATTCACTTGATTTCGCTTTTTATTGTGTCGTGGTGCGCACTTGAAAATCGCCCGCGAACCGCAGCCGCCGACGGCTTCAACAGCAATTCGATGAAGATGTCGCTGGTGTTGTTATTATAATGGCGCATTATCTTTTTATTAATTAAATATTTCTCTTTTTTTCTTTTGGATAATGAGTGTCAGACGACAAGCGTGCAACTGGGGAGCAGAGTACCCTTCTTTGGGGGAGAATTCTTTTGTCGCATAAAAATATCAAAAATACATTAATTTACACCTAATCGACGATTTCACTGCAAATGATGGCGCTAATATTATTCAATACAAAAACTATGATGAAATTGATCGAAAGAATTATCGATAATGGCGGCACGATTAACCCGACTATTAACACAAATGAAGCCACCATTTTTTGTAAATTAATAAAATAATAGACCAGACACACACTAAGCAGCATAATATATACATATACATATACGAGTATGTATTTGTGTATGAAATGAACATGAAGTGTTTATAAAAAAAATGCCTGAAAAAGGAATATGTACGTTGAATATGCAAACACAACAAACCCTAAAAATTATTCAAAACAAAAAAGCCAACAACATTTACCGGAATTGTCCACACAAATATCCCAAAGCGGTTCTCCCTATGGACTGCGGTCGACAGTTGACATATTCGTGTACAAACAGCACTAATACATACATATGTATATATGTATCTCAATAGATAAAGTTGCATGTGTCTCAATCGATCATTAGGCGCGTAAATACATACATATACATACATATAATACAATGCTAAAGAAAAAAACAAACAGTATCGTGTACAAAATGTCCTTCATTACATTACACCAAAAACACGATTGAGATAAAAATCTTTATTTGTCCTGCTCCGAGTGTCACAGCAGTGCGAATGGGAAATAAAAACGTTGGATATAAAAAAACTTTGCTTTTGAGTTGCGAGTTAGAAACTCACGTGAGACAGTTTTTCAGTGAATGATAATATACACTATTTTTTTACAAGTTTTGTACCACGAAAAACGAGACTGTCCAAAAGTAACATATTTGTGCTCTCGTTTTTCCTATGTAACGAAACGTGTTTTCAAAATGAACTTGAAATCAAGCGTCAAAGTGTCGAAAGAAAGAATTTACTTGAACTTGTATTAAACAAAAAAAAATATTTTTTTTGATGCAGGACACCCTTCTTAGTCAGTTCGTCGACCATCTCATTGCCTTCAATTCCCCTGTGACGACACCCAGTAAATGTAAATTCTTCTTTTTTCAGGCGGTGTTTTCATCGCCTCTTTACGTAGGACGACCACTGTTGTTCAGCAAATGTTTACGAATAGGTCAATGGGAGGGTTCGGGAGTGACTACAAAGTTGGTAATTTCGGATTTTTACCATTTTTCGATGAGAAAAGCGTAGCCAAATAAGGATGAGGCGATTTAAAAGACAAGCACCGATATTTTGAAGACGATAGATATATAAAGCCATCAATAAATAGCAGTTCAGCCTGGAATTTGTTAATATTTTCTGAAAACACACATTCTTCGAATAACTTGAATAATTTGAAATTCTAAATGCTTTTCATGAAATTTTTCAGTATGTAAATAAAACCAAAATATATTTCATATGTCCGTTACTATTTACTGATTATTTTAAAGTCTTTCGTCTTGAGATTTTATCACAGAAGACATCTAAAAAAATTGGTTTGAAGAATAAATTTCTAGAAGAAATTAACCCTAGAACACTTTTCGAACTTGATTTTTAAGAGAATTCTAGAAGTAAGGACCAAAACGAATTTTTTAAGGGGGAGTTTGAGGTTAAAAAATTATGTTCTTTTCACTCAAATATTTTAATCACTCTCCTTTTTCGTAAGCTACTTTTTACAGCACACAAAACTTGGGAAAGCCTTAAAATTTTCGAGGTAATTTTTTCTCATTATTCGTGGATTACGCCTTGTACTTAAATATTTACTTCATTGAACAAAACTTTTTTGGCTGACATCTTGTATATACACGTACATATGTACGTAATGTACGTAAATCGTCCGCAATTGTCACCCAAAATGTATTCATTGGTGTGCCCAGCGGAGCACAGAAAAACGTTTTCTTTCAATACTACTCGCATGTCTGCCGCTCGATTTACCCCAACAGAGGTCAATTGGTCGTTTTAAGTTCAAGCGATTTTTTGTGATCACTCTTATTTATCTGTATCTGTATCTGTCTGTATATGGTATGTATGTATGTATGAGTATGTATGTCCATAGCTTTGAACCGCAGCTTATTTACTTAACTTCGCTAATATTTGCTTATTTGTGCTTATTCTTATTTGCATTTGCTTTTGTTTGCCACTGCGCCCGGTGCCAGCGACACTAAATATTTGTCTACTACTACTATTTGTTCACTCTACTGCTATGGTGGAAAACACATTTTTTTAATTTCAGCACAATGTACCTACTCTTTACTACTATTCACTAGTTTTACTACAATTTTACATTCTTTTGCTTCGCGTAGTTACGAAGAGTCTGTATCTTCTCTTCTGATTGTAGGGTCACTTACCATCTTTTGGTGGACTCGAGCAGGGCGGCGCATAACTGCCTAAGTGATAGCCGGAATATGAGTTTTGATGCATTGGCGGGAATGGGTAACCTAAGGCGCTGCGTGGACTGGGAAATCCCGAATCTTGACCACCTTGTGGGCCAAAGTGTTGATAGCCACCGCGTATGCCGCCGTAACTGTAAGTAGAGGAGAAAAGGTAAATAATTAAAATTGGTGAAATGATTAACTTGAAGAGAAAATTTTAAAATAAATATATACATAAATATGCCCAAAATGGCAGTGTCTACGACAGTAAAGAAGAACAAGAATAAGAAGAAGAAGAAAAAGTTATAACGATATTAATAAAAAACTAAACGAAACGCAATAACAAATGGTCGGAAAAAGCTTTTTCAACTCGAATAAATCCAAATTATTGATAAACCACAGCTCAGCAAGAATTTCCCTTTCATCAGATTCGGATTCTAATTTAGTCGAAATTCCTTCTTCTTCTTTACTAGCGTAGACACCGCTTACGCGATTATAGTCTAGTTTCGAGTTAGCAACAGCGTGCCATTCATTATTTCCCTTTGCTGTTTGGCGGCAATTGAAAGTATCAAATATAGCCAGATCCTTCTCCACATGATGATTGATGACTGAGTCTTAGTTTCGACGTCATATCCGTGTTTCGGTACTTGTTATAATAGGTTTCCATGATTCCGCTCTGTCGTTGACTCCATTGAGGCACTGCCGTTTGCCGCTGTGTGACATTAATACTTGTGTATAGGCATCGTTCCTAACCTTTCATTGGTTGTTGATGCGTCGGGCATCATCTTCAACGTCTACACCAGATTCTTGGAATAGCTTATACCGCTCAAAAAGTATTACTCACTATAGGCTTTTCACTAATTTATTCAACAAACTTTGGTATACTTTATTCCATTTTTAAAACGAAATTTAATAAAAATTCTTTTATTCATGTGTTTTAACAAACGAAAATCGCCTAGCTAGTCACATTTGAAGCAATGAAAACGGCAGTAAGTTGGATCATACATCAGGAGGATATTGTTTAACAAACGGATATTCCAAGCCCGCGAAATTTAAAAATTCTCGTGTTATTTTGAACACACCTCGTATATGCCACTCTTTAATAGTCTCACAAGTCCCCACAAAGCGTTTTAATAATTTTTTAGTTCAGAGTTTTGTCTTTAATTTAGATTTTGTAAACAAACTATAATTTTCTAGTAAACTAAACTAAACTTTTGCTTTGTTAAGTCATTGAAAGCTCATACGTACATATGCATATGGATAGTTTTTCCATAAATTCATGCATAATTTACAAGTAAACTAAAACTTTATTATGACTTCATCAAGCTGGCTTGCGGGTGGAATTTTATAAAACTTCTACGCTCAATTGCTTTCTAATAAATCTTCATACATATATGACTGTTGGGAAAAATCAATGCATAGAAAGACATGGAATAACTGATATAATATTAATATGTACTTTCGAAAACATATACAAACATATGTATATGTGCCTACTTTCCAATCCTTTCCCAATCAATATTTTCCAACAAAGTCCTTTTATGAATAAGTAAATATTGTAGTAACACCTCGCGTATACAATAAAACAATTGTGGGCGTCCCAGAAAAGAAACTTTGAAAAATTACAGGGTCCTGCCGTGGAGCCGCCGAAGTGGCAAACACTTGGGTCAACCGCATGAAATTCTCAGCGTCATACGGTGACCAACTGGTGTTTTGAAATCAGAAGGTGATTGTTTGCTTTTGTATTTTTGGTTTATAAACCTTGTGGTTAATACAAACTTGTTATAACGGTATATAAAAAAATAAAAATAATTTTTTTTTTAACAATAAAAAAACCAATAGTTAAACTCATGTTTTAGGCATTTGACAGCTAAAACTGTAATAAATATACTAAAACGTGTGCAAGAATACATTTTACTTACATACATATATACATATATGTATATCTACAAATATAATATATGAGTTCATCAATTTTTGGTTAGTTTTTTGTTTGTTTTTCGTTTATTGATTAGTCGACTTTTAGTTTGGCCATTTTGAAGTCTCAAATCACACACTTCAATACATCATATGAACGTGTATGTTGTTTTTATATACTTATTATTACTATTTTTTGCTTTATAAATATCTACGTCATTACAAACGTCATGTCGCCCGCAGGTTTGGCAAAAATTATTTGATTCTTTTGTTTTAAATTTCAGTTTGTGTGGTTTTCAAATGCATATTTATACCTATGTATGTTTGCTAAAAAAAATTACCGCAACACGGAAACGGAAGCGTCATCAGCGCTCACGCACACAAATGGTCGCCGAATTTATATCCCTACATATGTATATACATACAATATACATGCATATAACTATCTATATGTATGGCATATATATTCGAACCACTGTTTGTCTCTACATTTACTCATTTCTACAAATGGTGGCACAAACATACAACAACATACATATGTTGTCATTCGTTTGCTCATACAAACATGTGTAAATATTAAATATGGCTATGTGACAGCATATGTACATATGTATGTATATACAATAGAGCAAAACATTTGTTTGTGCTGTCCACCAACGACAGCATAGCCGACGTGCAATCGCATGTTTGTTGTTATACGTACACCTCTCGTCGTCTCTGGCCCAACCCGAAAACCACAAAATGTCTGCTTGCGGTTTATCTCATGCTGGTATGTACTTGTATGCACGTATATTTGTATAAATGCATATGTACATATTCATACTTTAACACTTTTTATTATTCTTTTCATTATTTATTAATTTTTGTTGCATTTTATTATATGCTATTAATTGATTGTATTGCAATATATGTAAATTGTATTGTTTTTTCGAGAGCAAAACGGAAATTATTTCATGGGGAAGTTTACTCTATGTAATGATTGAATATTGTTCTTAGGACTTTATGTTGTACTAAAATTAATTAATTTTTTATTAAATTTTTATTATGATTTTTGGAGGTAGCATCACCAGCAAACTTCAGCAGCCAGATGTGTAAGCAATCGGATATCGAAAAATGGTTTTGAAAGTCATTAATTCTCGTTTGTCACCTCTTTGAAACCCCTCTCTGTTGGGGTAAAAGTAAGATCACAGGCTTTTTCTCTGTTTTCAACTGAAGGAAAGCTATCAATATAAAAATGCCATCTCAGATTTCAAATTAAAAGGATTGCACCACAGGCCTACAAAGAAAATCAATTTTCAATCGATTTCCAGATACTTAGGTGTTCCAAAGCCAAAAAGCGTCGGATTATATAGCGAAACCCAAAATTTTGTTATTAAACAGAAGTGTTTGGGCTTCAGCTTGCCTGTAAAGACGTGAATAGATACAATTAAATCGCTGCTACACATGGTAGTGCGCACTATTAAATACTCACTTATGGTTTTTCCTTTGAAAAAAATCAAGAACGCCCTGTCAACAATCTTAAACATGATGTATTGTAGACTAGAAAGAGCCGTGGTAACTGATTTAGTAAGATACTTGAAATTTCCCAAAAAAGATTGCCTTTTGACAGATGTGTTTTTCTAATTAATGTCATGAAAGGTAGTTCACTTTATATTATACCCAAGAGGACGAACTGGTTTATTGTAGCAAAAATATAGAATTTTATTGTTACATTTAAGAGTTCATGGGATACAGATTCATAGATCCATCGAAAGGAAATTGCTTCAAATAACATACTACTTACTATCCAAGTTTCCAAGCCTCTTAGAAGCAAAGTGTAATAAAAGTACTTTCGCTAAACCATATTTTTGACGGCTTAAAGCTGATATTTAATTTTACACAAACATGATGGATCATCAAAGACAAGAATGGATAAAGGCTATCCAGAGGACTTGGATAAATTTTTAGACAATAAGAATGAGTCTACAAGCAAGTCTGCAGAATAATGTTAAAAGCATTGCAAACTTGATGTTTCCTAATGAGTTTAAAGAAAATATTTTTAATTTACATCACGACTATTTTACAAAAATTTTAGGCGAAGTGAGTGAAGAGCACGATGAACGAATCCATTAAGGTGTAAAGGAGATGGAAAAATCTGCCAGGCAAAATGGAGTGTATCAATGATGGCACACAACTGTTGTATGCTTCAGAGAGATCTTTCGGATACTTTCTACAATTCTAAAAACACTATTAGTTTGACGAATAAAATATTTTTAGTTCATTGCTTTTACGTTTATTCACGTTTAAGTGTCTCGAAACTCATTTCATTTAATTCACAACTTCGTCGAAGGCGCAAAATCGATAAAACTTATGTTAATCAAAATCTATCGAAATTTATGGTTTCCATAGTGTGCCATCATCAATTGCATTCATTGAGTCAAAGAAAATAAAATCACAACATACAAATACACGCACACACACATACAAAAATTACATTAACGCATAAAAATAATTAAGCACTTCCGCCCACACAATGATTTGCAGCGAACGCGAAAGGAAGCAAAATTCTAATCGAAAATACAAAATCAAAAAAAGGCAATGAAGGCAGACGGACATTTAGTGCCCGTTACTCAAATAAATATATTATATGTATACATATGTATGTAATATACATACAAACATATATTGTAATTTAAGGCTCACATTACAAATAAATCACGCACAGAATATTTACAACAATTTTAATTGAATCTACGCCACGCTACGTACATTTCCGTCACATAAACACGCATACATACCTACATATGTACACTCGCACATTTTTGTAATAAATTTTGAAAAAAAAACACATAGCAATTGAGAAAAACTTCATATGAGCTGAAAGAAAAAATCAGGGGCACTCATCAGTAAAAGTTCGTAAATTTAAACGAATTTTTATGGCGCGAATGTGAGACAAAAATATTACAACAAACATACGAGTACAACTGTAGATATGTTAACTAGTGCAAACATTCATACATACATAAATACTTATGTGTATGTGACAAAATAGATAACATTTCATTTATTTATATGTATTAAAAATAGCAACAAATATTTACTACAAGTAAAGTAGGGTTTATTGAATTGAAAATGTGTTTGTGTTGGTGCGGTCACCATCATTTAATATTTAGTATTTCTCCGTTATGCTTCTTTTGGTGCCTTTTCATAATTTTATTATTAATTTACGCGCATTTCCGGTATACATACATATGTATGTATGGATATGTATATATGTATAAACACACATAAATGATTATGTGGAGTTTTATGAGAAGTTCTATAAGAGCTAAGGTCTTATACCAATTTTTAATAAGAAATTTATTTATCAAAGCAACTTATTTAAAGTTTTCATTTGAAATATATGTTAATAAATTATAATTATTTCTAATGGTTATTAATTATGCACGCACCTAAATTTGAAAAAATTGAAACCATACATAGTTAAAAATAACTTGATGGTGTATATTAGAACGAAAAGCATAGAAAAATATTAATATTTTGTTTAAATTGAATATAAATTTATAAACGCAAAAAAATTTTTAGTACAATAGTAATAAATTTTTGTAAGCTAGTAATATGTTTTAATAATAAATTGGGTGAGATTTGCACATATAAGTACTTTATATAAATAATAAAAAATAATAATTTAATTTAAAAATATTAGACAATTTTCTTTCTCCTCATAAAAATCCATCGGCCGTGCGGAGGTTTGTTGGATACAAAATACATCATACCAGAAATTGGTGGAAGAGCCTGGCCGAAAATCGCTTCAGCGGTTACAAAGCCCCAATTATATACATATGTCTTTATTTCTAAAAAAAATTACATTTTGAAGTTTTTGTGAGTTAACGATCTGAGAGCGTAGTAAATGTGCGCTTTTTTTAATTCCCCACTCAAACGAAACCCAACTTCGCTCAGCAAACAAACAACGCGGCCTGCCGTTGGGGGAGTGCCGTCGTGTGATAACCTTGTGCGCTTTTCTTTGGTTGGTCACTTTGCTTTTCTGGCCAAAATGTCGTTACTCATTTGTCCAATGCCGTAATGCGTTGCTGTATTTTTGCATTTCACGTTGCTCATTTTTGCTTCATAAATCTTCCTGTCTGTGTGTGGTACTAATTTTTCATGCCAGCGCCTGCGCTTATGTTTTGCCACTGATTCTTCAGTGATAAGGAAATTGCTAAGCATATTTCATATTTTTGGTTTGCTTTTTCAATGCAACATTTATTTATATATATGTATATGTATATTCTTCAACGTTCAGCTAATTTGTCATTTTGACAGGCTGCAATGCATGAAAAAGAGCAATAAGAAAGAGTGAAGAAACCCTACCAAACTGCAATTTGAAAATGAAAGACAAATAATTTCAATTATTTCTTTATCCTACTGCCGCAAGTGCTTGAAATTTTTTTAATCGCCAATAATGGTTTCATCATGTCGAATGTTGTTGTTTGTTGTTGAGCAGTGGCGACAATTTATTTTAAGTCAAGATTTTGTCGTTAAGATATTTTTTAATGTGAATGCACTTACAAGACACGTATTGCGTTTTCAAATAAATATCTCACTTTGACATTTTTTTAGCTCTATTTTGACGACCGCAGTAGCTAAACAGATTGCGTTTTAACATTCAGGTGGCTAGGGTTCTAGTAGTGGTCCAAGCCAATATCCAAAATAATAGAAAATTAAATTTTCTAATTGCGCCACGGCAGAGAATGTAAAAGCTCTTCCTAAAAAGTCCTCGGCCGTTCGGAGGCGGCTTAGAAACCCTGCTTTAAGTTCTTTTTTCCATCATTTACCTTGTGCAGAATTGACGTAATTGTCACAAAATTTTTTAACTTTGATTGGAGAATAAAAATTATTTTTTGCCTGGAAAAACTTTGACTTAAATATTGATGTCTAACGCTCGCTCGCGCCACGAGAGAAACGTATTTGTGAATTTCATGAAAAGCAATAATGCCTCAGAAGGTCTCATAATCTAGGCTAATTTTTCAACTCAAAACGCACAGTCTTCATGACTGTTTAACTGTCCTCCAATATATTCTGAATGAACAGCCATGTACCAGAAACGATTCTCAAATGAAGAAATAGCCTTATACCACACTAGTTGAAAAATTAAATCCCAAATCACACGATCCTTACATCCAAAACATACTATAAAATCAATTCAAACAAATTATTTGGCAGCATAAGTTCAGAAGTTTCTTTTTAAAGATCTGATTTTGTTTGAGCCCTTGAATAGAACTTCATCCGAACGAAATAAAATGATTGAAGACTACAATGTATCAGTTGAAGATAGTCTTGATCTCTATTACAGCAAAATGAAACAATTGAATTCATGTGACATCTAAAAGCAGTTCCGTATGATCGCTGGAATACGAATAATTGAATAGTGCTGATAAAGCTTTGTTTCGAACTAATTCGCAGCCGAAATTAGGTTAGAGAAAACCTCTAAGCTGATTTAATGATGGAAAAATCATTCTGATTAGTAGAATTCAACCGCTTGACCGATTTTTCCCTGAACTTCTGCTCAGATTTGAGTCGATGTTTTGCCTATGATTGTTCGCTGTCTCCGAAGGACTGACTGATTTCTTTAAAAGCATTAAATTTTATGCCCCATACTCATTTAAATGTATTGTTAGTTTCAGCTGAAGGGCTATCGTATTTAGTATTAGGTCATACTGCTACCTATTCGATTACTCAGCCACTTATCCCAACCATCGCTCGTCTCTCAAAAACTTTTGACTATTTTATAAAACCTTTTAATATAATTTTAAGACATTTTTTTCAAGTTCATTTTGAGATTTTTCACAATACCCGCAATATTAGCGCTCTTCATATACAAATGTGTGTATGTATGAATTTTTAATAAATAGTCAGTAAAAAAAAAAAACAAATTATTTCCTCACCCAGCGGCGGCATGCTGTTGCAGCTCCACAAATGCCGATTTGCCCGGTATCTGTACGCCCGGTGTGCCGGTTGTTGTTGTACCGCCATCCATATATTTGGGTGTGTGCGGTGCATCGGGTGCGTCCATGCCGGATTGTGGTGTGCTGGGAGGCCCCTCATAGGGGCTCCCTAAATCAGTGAAGTTGAGCGTGTTGGCGCCTATCGAGGCCACTTTATCAAGAATTTTGACGGCTTTTTGGGAACACGTGCACAAGAAATTTAAACTATCTAGATATGTACTACGAGTGGTCTATAGAAATCACTAGGCTTTCGCTGACTTTATTTTGTTTATATTTATATTTTGTTTTAAATATAGTAACAATAATTTAACACAAGAGCAAACTAATAAAGTGAGTAGAATTATTATTATTTTTTTAAGCTTCTATTTATAGCAAATATTTTATAGCTAAATATTTAATTTACTTCTTGTTTTATTAATTACTTTTAGTCAATATCAGTTATTATTTTTGCGCGCTCTCTTTTCCTTTTTAATTTATAATTTCTTATTTATTGTAAACAATGACACGCACTTTGAGACAAACACGTATGTACATATGAGGGTACTTTCAACAGCAGCAAATTTTTAATTACACCAACAAGGCTACAACAACACAGTACTACCACTACTTTTCCATACAAACACTTTTAATTAGCGTTTAATTTGTGTCATTTTACTTTCCGCACTGCAATTAGCGATTTTCTACGCGACGGCGATCGCGAACACTCCGCAACGAAAGCTTCCTGCGATTTTTATGTACATATGTACGAGTATATTGTATGTATCTAAAAAGAGTATTTACGCATATGTATGTATGTATGTATGGGTGATATGTTTTTGGTAGTATTTTTTAATTGGTAGTGTGGGCGGCTGTCTTTGGGAGGGAGAAGGTCGGTTTATTGAGTTGACCGAGCTGCTTGCTGCACACGTGAGTTTTTGCGGCGATTTAATTACTTGCTATTGGCCCGATAATTAATTTTTTTTTTTGTCTCAGCCGAAAACTTCAATCCACGACAGCATTTGGTGATTGGACTGAACTTGAGTTGTGCAGAGGGTTTTAGATAATTGGGAATACATTTGTTTTGATACAAAAATTTCACTTATAATATTTTGCTCAAACTTTAATAATTTCTGTTTTTAGTATTTGTAGTTTGATATCACGTTTTTATCATTTGAACTTTTCACAAAGTTAAAATTTGCTTTGAAATTTCTTTAATTTTTTAATTTCTTTGTTCTTTTTAAGTTTTTCAATTCAAGTCAATTGAATCACATCAATTAATTAAACGATTTTTTAATTAGCCAATAAATACTATTTATTATTTTTGGCTCCAAAACTTTTTAATTTCCAATTCAATACAATTTCATTTATACTTAATTTGTTTTCAAATTAATTTTATAAAACTTCATTTTTTATTTATTTATATCTTCGAAAATCCGGCGAATGAAAATTTCGCAAATTTCCAATCTTAACACGACGGTACCGCAACGACGGCGTTTACACTCGTCAAAACGCGTTTTGAATTTTTCGAGTTACTCAGCCACCACATACAGTATCTAAAATCCACCCGTCGATTCGAAACACTGCGAACAATTTGTACGCGCGACCAACCACAAACAAAGTGCGTGAACGACTAGGTACGAGGTGATTATGTGATCATTTGCTGCGCCACAAATGCGCCACTGTTGCTCGCTCCAATACGATGTTGGTGGCGACGACGACGACGACGACTACGGCGGCGGCGACGAAAACGACAACAACGCCAGTGGATACGATAGCCAGCAGTTAGTAGTTAGCCAACAACCAGCCGGAAGACCGGCTAAGCAACGCTTGTTGTACTGGTACTGGTTTTACTCGTTGCTGCTGCTGAGCGCTGCAGCACATTTTGTCGCTTGTCGCTGTCGCGTGTGCAAGTGAGTCAACTAAAGCTAACTGCCATAAGTCTGTGTGAATAAGTTACCATCTTCGGACTGGAAAAACCAGTTAGCACATTTTCCAGTTAGCCACACTGTCCGTAGGTAAACAAATGCTAAAGCTGGTGCACTCTACTCGCCAATCTCACTCACTCCATCGGCGCGTAGCTGCTTACTCATTTTAGCAATTGGCCAATCAGACGTTGTGCAGAATAGAAACAGTTGTTCACTGTGGCGGCGGAAATATAGCTGTTGTGAGTGCAAAGAGCGCGAACGTATAGCGAGTTGAACCGGTTCTTTGCGACATGGCGCATGGCCTTTGACTTCAATTCTATCAACTATCTATGCATAGCTCATTGAAATGACTGGTGTCTCTCTTTGGTATACAGCGTATACCTTGTGTGCTCTCTTCTTTAGTTCATAAATGGCTTTTTTTTACTTTGCCCTTTATATCACAAAGCAGCCTCGTTGTTGTTGCTTATTTTTTCAACTTAGCATGGGTGCCCTGTGCACAGCTTAAGGCACATACATGGTTGTTGTTGCTTATGTGCTCGCTTATCGTTGAGGCGGAGTTATGAAAGCTGCAGCAATGAAACCCCCTCTCCCGCTTTGTAGACAACAGCAGCAAGCCTGACGCAACCTGTCGTTTTTTGCACCTCTCTCTTGCTATACCCTCCCTGCCCAACATGTCTTACCAAAGCACCCCATCTCAGCTCAGTTTGCATTCACTTCAACAGCTTTTCTCACCTTTCCAACAAACGCAGTCACAGTCGCTACCGCTCTGCCACCCAAACGCTAACTGGCATTGCGCCGTCACTACACATTTGTATACACATGTATGTATGCATGTATCTACTTGGTGTCGGTTGTTTTACATTGTTTTACTTTTTTTGTTGTTACTTTGCCATTTTGGCTTTCGGATTTTGCTCTCAACTCGTCCACGCTCGTTGTTGTTGGCCTTTTCATTGCGGACTTATGCAAATTTGGAGTGAATATTTACGCGATTTGCCTGAATGTTTTGATTGCAAGTGCAAATATTGTGACACGAGGGAGGGGGAAATGAATAATATAAATGTTAAAAAAAAACTCCTAAAAAGAACTCAAAGTGCAAAATGTAAAAAAAGGAGTGAGAAAATATGAAATAAAGATATTGATAATTAAAAGTCTGTTCGTTTAAGACACATAGCATATTTTGCTATTTAAATAAATTATCGCTTTGTTGTTGCCAAGCTTGAACTTTATTTGATATGTTAATTAAATGCGGACGAGCGCCATGCAAATAATTTGATGATTGTATTTATCATGATATGTATGTCTGTAGATATGTGTGCTGATATGTTAGCAGGTTTTCATGGCGACCAATCAAGAATTTGCAGAAAGAAAATAGTGTGAAGTATTCATTTAATTATTATTTATCTATAGGATTTTGAAAAATGTAGGCTTTAAAAATTAATTACATAAAAAAATATTGTCTCATATACATACATATGTACATATAAAAGTGCTTTTCTCACCCCATTTCTGCATTGGCCCAATTTTCCATTCTTAGCGAATGTATCATCAAACAACAAATTGTCAACGCTTGGACATTTTTGGGTCAAGTTTCGAGTCTGATTTGTACTGCTGTTTACTACAATTGAATTTTACCGTTTGTAGATTTTTTGAAAAATCGATTTTTGTCAAACCATGCGAGTGTAAGTAACAGCATCGCACATCTCTTTCGTATAAAATTATTTACATACGAGTATGTAGCTTGGTTTTAAATTGTGGTCCAAAACTTGGAGGCGTTTAAAGTTTTCCCGAAAGGAGCATTGGCGCGCCTTGGGAATCGCAAAATTTAAATTTTCTCGAAAAATCAGTATTTTTGAAAAATTCGCGAAATGCTGCAATGGGTATTAGATATGTAAACGTACATATGTGCATGCTTACATAATCCTTTACAGGAAGAAAATTATATTATTATTTCAGCAATCGAGTTGGGTGTTGCTTAGTGGATTGCAAGTACCTCGCAAAAGATTTCAGATTCCACAACATCCACATGTGTGCACAAGTTTGAACATATGTATATAATTGTGGCAGTTTTAGGAAATTTGTAGCAAAAATCGTACTTTAGGAAGCGGGAGATCCAGGAGCTATTTTTAGAGCCGTAAAATTAAATCCTAAATTAAATACAACCGATCCTTCCTTTGCAAAAGTCCAACGTATGCTGTGAAATCTTTTCAAACACATTAATAGACATCAATTTTTTATAAATTTATAAATAATTTATCCTTCAAAATTTCCATTTTGCTTGAGATTTGAAGTGAGGGAATGTACCTCATTGCCTCCCGAAGAATCCGCCGCTGCTAAAGGTATAATATGCTTCTGAACGGAAATCACTAAGAGTATAACGGTACTAATAAAATTTACTATAAAGCAAGTAGCAGGAAAATTCAAAAATGAAACAAAAATTAGTGTATTTAAAAAATAAAAATCATCACATTATAGGCTCCCACGTCTGGAATTTGACGTTAAGTTATTTTTAGGTTTTTATTTGTTTTCTCGTTTAAAAGTTTTGTTCCTTAATTCTCCTTACTTTTAGTTTGAAATTGATTTCAAATACATTTATCCTGCGGTGGTTATGTAACTCTGTATAAGATTTTATTTTATTATATTATCCGTGGTAAGGCATGCTCGTCGACTAAAATCCAATAGTTCTCGCGACAGTCGGATCCTTATACCGGAGCGATCCGGATTTCTCGAAAACCAATTCTGGATAAATTTTTGCAGTTACAATAACAACAACAATAACCACAGGAATGAAAAAGATAAATTTTTAAAATTAGTTTCACTAGATAATCTTTTTATTTCATAAAAGTACCAATAACCAACTTACCTTATTTGTTTTATATAACTTTAGAGGCTGTGTGTCAAAAATCAATAGGACAAAAAATTATAATTTTTATAATATCCTTCTTTTTTTTGTGAGCGACAGAAAATTTTTCTCAAGATTTTCGGGGAATAACAGTTAATCCTTTATAATAAATTCAAAACTAAATGAAAAAATACCTCTATCAAATTCTATTGAAACTTTAGAAGCACGCTTTTCAAGTTTTACACGAACGTTCTGGTGTTACGATAAATGTCATATAACTTGAAAATCTTTGAAACACAACGTGCCTTCTCAATGGATTAGGTGTTACCACTTGTGGTCAGGTCATCAACCTTTCTCTTTAAACCAAACAACCAACCGCTTAAAGTTTATAAAGATAGGTTGGGGGAATAGTATTTAATTTAAGGGGATTTTTCTTGTATGTTAGCAAAAAAGCAAATCTGAAAGCTCAGAGCCCCCATTATTTTCAGTATTATATATACAGACTATCCAATATTAATCAGATTTACAGATTTTAATTTGCTTATAAAAATGTCTTATTGTAATTTCGTTCATAATACATATGTATTGGCGAGGGCAAGACGAAATATCTCCTGTCATCAAACAAACAGTCTTCGTATTCGCGATTCGCGATCCGGCTCCCACGATACTAATGACAGTCATAACTTTGAAGTTTTAGATAACTTCGTCTATCTTGGAACCAGTATTGACACCAAAAACAATGCCAGTCTGGAAATCCAACTCGCAGGAGCGGCGAATACCGCAGCTGGTGGAACGATGTGGTCGGGATGGATAAGAATACTCCAGCTTTGAAAGTTTTCGTTGCAATACCCGCCGGTGGAAGCAGAGGACCTTGTAAAGACCAGGTAGAGAAGGACTACAGATAAGTCCTTCTATTTCCAATCGGTATTTCCAATCAGCGCCAAATAGCGAAAAGAGGAAATTAATGGCACAATGCCTATAATCGCGTAAACGGTATCTACGATAGTAAAGAAGAAGAAAACTCGATTTCGGTCGAGTTCCTCCTGCAGTTTGTGGTGTGCGTCTTGATGTTTTTCCAACAAGGGACCTACAATTTATTCTAAGCCGTCTTCGAATGGCCCATGTATTTTTACGAGGAGCTTTTGTTTTATATCAGTAATACACTCGGAGTGGTTGACAATACCTGCCGAGGGGAAACCGCAAATAAGATTCGAACCCTGGCCTTCTGTATGATATTACACTCTGCTAATCACTCGCCTACTGCAGCCGCCAGTATTGTAGCTAAAAACAAACCAGAATGATTATGAAAACTTAAGAAAATCTCATAGTAGATTTTGGAGTCATTTTGCCACTAACTTTTTGCCACAATTCCAATATCACATCAATGAAAATCATACCATCTTCCACCATTTTCTTGTAAACATTTCAAGCTTTAAACACAAAACGTCTACAAGCAGAAATTTCATTTCAGTCCTCTTGGTGCCATCTGTTGGTGGCTCGAAGTAGCACATTAAAGTTAATGGCAAATGGCTAAAGTGTTAAACCAAAACAGCGTTAGGGAATGGTAAAAAAGGGCGCCAAAACAAAATTTATCCATGAAAATAAAGAAAGCGAAGCAGCAAAAAAGACCAGGTCGAAATTTAAAGCATCGAACAATAAGAAATTAAAAAATGATAACAGCAACAACGTAAAGAGATTGTAAAAAGCTGCACACCATCATCGCTCGTTTTTATTGTTATTGCTGAGCGCTGGCGACGACAACACCTGCCACCAGCCGTGGTCGACAGTCAGTTGTTTTTTTACCACCGCACACCAAAAGGCGGAGTGCATATGCAACAAAAACAAAAAACCGGTATGCATAGCAAAAACAATAAAAAAATAGACAGACGTCCACCCCTCACCGAACGAATGCATAGATTGGTATGGGGCTAAAACAGAAACTGGTATCTCAGCCAAAGCGACAAAACTACAAATATCTCTAAAACAACAACAAACACAAGAAATTTCCCATCAGAATAGCGCAGAAACGCCCCTTCCATGATATTTCCAGCGACATTGCACCACTACCAACAAACCGAGCGAGCACACACACACACTTTCTCTATACGCGCAAGCGAGACAAACTATAATCGGAAGAACAAAAGTAAGATTTACCTGTGCGAGTAAGTAAGCAAATTAAGGCACACAACGCCGAACGCAATGAAGAGCGAAATAAAAATGGCGTACAACAGCGTTTGCCGCGAAACAACAACAACAACAACGAAACAAAGTGGCTACAAAGTTTCATGCAAGACAAAGGACAAACAAAACAAAAACATAAAATGTATAAAAAAAAAATAAAAAAAATAAAAAAAATTATGCGTTTGCGCGTAAACTCAACACTTAAGAACCACACTGTTGTTGTTGGCGGCGTTATTGTTACACTCTCTTAATTGGCTTACTATTCCATAGCGCCAACTTTCCAACCCGAGGACATAACCAAGAAGCCACACGCTTTTTACAGTCCCTTGGCAAGTTGTGTTAGTCTAATCCGCCGGATATCGCGGACATTCGTGCAGCCCAACACATAGCGAATGCCGACATTTCATTCATTGCTTTCTGTCATCTCGCGTCTTAACTTATTCAACTTGTTTCAACCAACTACTATCGTGTGGCGCCAAGGCGGGGAAATCGAACCAACATTGGAAAATATGTGTAGCAGAGAAGCCTTTGAAGATCCGCCGCTAAAATCAAAGAAAATGATAAATTAGGAAACAGAGATTTGAATGTGCGTGTAGTTCCAGTTGAGTGTCTAGTGTCGAGTAGAAGTCTGAAAAGCAAATTGACATTTTGATAAATGTCAAAAACAGGTAGTTAAATAAAATAAAATTGGTGAAAAATTGTGAATGGTAGTATCCGAACGGCAGAAAAAAAATTCATTGCAGTGACGTAAAAACGTAGTGAGCAAATATGAAGAAGAACCTATTTTTCCGTTCTTTAACTTTAAATAAAAAATCTGAAAAATGCATCTTATTATGTACTCAAATGTATATACATTTTGTGAATTTTGAAAAGCGTTTAACTATCAAAAAAGATAAGCTTTTTAAGAGTAAGAGTAAGAGTGGTGCAGTAACTAGTCCGCAGTAGAGATAGTAGTAGTAATTAATTAAACAAATAATTGCGGTCGCGCCTCTGACTGGAAATGAAAAGCTCGTCACGAAAGTCCTTCAGCCGTTCATATGTGACTTAGAATAGAATGTAGTTCCTTTGTTCCTTCCTTTCTTAGAAAAACAAAAAAAAACCCTGTATTGGTTTGCGGTCGAGCACCACATCCAATTTGTGGCTCGCCCCTTAATATTTTTCCAACAAAGGGAGAGGTCTATAGCTTTAAGAATGACTTTTAGCTTTTTATGCTGAGCTTTTTTATTTCAGAAATACATACATTGTTAAAGTCCCTCGCTTTGGTATGACATTGGTATGATTAGGTTACGGATCCAGGACACTCCGGATGATAGTAAACACTTAGATTACAGCAGCCGAATATATATATACAATTGAATCCATTCATAAAAAATGTCTATATGTGCTGTTTGCTGCGACCTTTTTGATTTTTGTGATTGCTTTTCCAAAGCTTAATTTTGAAATATTCAGAAAAAATAGGCTATAACTGTACATTTAATATTATTTGGCTGACTAAGAGAGAGATTTGAGCTCCACCGTTAGGCCAACCGCCAAATGAACCCCTTATACCCTAATTACCGAGACTCTACTGATGATCTACTGATTAAGATAAATCCAATGAATAGCTTCCATACAATTAATCAATTAATTTTAAACTTAATTTGCTATTCGATCTCGTTTTTTACTTACCTATATATGTATGCCCTTTTTTTTAAACAAAAACAATTATTATTTATTTAAAATGTTGATAAATATAAATTAAAATATATATACGTATGTATAAATATTTATTAAATTATTTATATTAATAGAAAATACAATGAATAAATACATATTTATATATGTATGTACAAAAAAGTCAATAAATAATTACTCCGCTGCTTTAGATATTGTATTTCTTTGAAACTGGTTTATATGCATTATTTAGCAAATCAAATGAATATTGAAAAGGCTTAAGCAAACAAGTTTTTATTGACAGCTAAAACGCTTACGCTTACGACGACGAGATTAGCAGCATAAGCACAAAAAAAAACCAGCAATTGAACAGATTGCCAAAGTCATAAAGAGCAACAATGAAAAAATATAAGCAATACTGGAATTGAGTGCCCACAGAAATACATATATAATTACATATTTACGTACTAAAAAAAGTCTTGGTTTATTAGTGACCATTTGGTATAGCAACGCGCTGCGGCTATTAATCACGCTGGCACTATTTTTAAATTTCTTTATCTACATTTTCATTTATTTATTTATTTTTTTTTTGTTTTTTTCCACAGTTTTCTTATACTCACGAAATTTATTTATTCATATTTACGATTAGTTAATAAAAATATGTATGTATTGTGTTTAAAAATTACGTAAAATATGAATGAAGAAAAATAGTTCAGAGTACACCTTATACGCTAATTACCCCTTTGTAAGGTTATATATATGGTGAAATAGAGTAAAATATAGTGGAGAAACTACATACGAGTACATGTGTAAATTTATTAATATTGTCAGCGCACATGAAGTGTTTAGTGTTTCTTATTTAATTTAAATAATAAGAAAAAGCATTAACAATTAATTATTTATATGGACGCATATTTGCTATAACAACACCTGAATATTATTCTAAAATTAATTGGCTCTCCAATTCAATTAGCGCATTAATAAAAAACATAAATATTTACTAATTGCATAGTTGCTCAATTTAAAGGCATATTTTATACAAAATAATAAATATCTTCACTCAAAACATGTTGCTTGTAGCTACAGCATTTTGTCGTCAATTGGTCGCCTGCTAGCAGTTAGCTGGCCGTCGCCACTAGCCTGTAATCATAGCGCATTGTCCACCAGCAGTCGACGCCTTCGCCGTTGTCACTTGCTACTGTTTATTAAAGTCACCTTTATAACAATATCGTTTATTTATTTTTGTTTTTTTGTTATAGTTTGCTAGTGGCCGCAAGTAATAAGCTCAAGTTATGAGGAACAACGCATATAAATTGCATAACTCAAATATTTTGCTTTTTAAGTGTATGATTTACTTATTTATTTGATATGTGCAAGTTTATGAATAACTTATAAT
This sequence comes from Ceratitis rosa, assembly GCA_037013455.1. Classification (NCBI taxonomy): domain Eukaryota; kingdom Metazoa; phylum Arthropoda; class Insecta; order Diptera; family Tephritidae; genus Ceratitis; species Ceratitis rosa. Next base: position 836,929 of record JAWMAG010000033.1, read on the forward strand.
TTATAAATTTTTTCATTCAATTACATTTAATTGAGTCTTCGTAGTGTCGTTGTCAAAAGCGTCTGACGGTGACATTTATTGGGGCTTTTTGTATATATTGTTTCTTAGAGTAATTTGTCATGATTTTAATTAACTACTTAACGACTTATACATATGTACATATATAATATATTTGAATATTTATGTATGCATATCAAACACAATTTATTGAAAAATTTCATTTAGCTTTTACTGTTTACTTCCTTTTGCATAATAAATTGCTCCTTTTTTATAAAATGGTGAAATGAAACGAACGCACTTCCTCCCCTTCGGTACAGAGTTAACCGAGAGTATGTCAACTAAACAAGATGGCGTAAAAGTTGTATAACAGAATGCATTGGCTGCATGTGGGGAACATGCCTGTACATGTTTTGCTCTAACGTCATGTTGTTGGAGTTGCTGTTTGTTGTTTGGTTCAAGAGTCATTCTTTCAAGTCAAGAGTTTGTTCTTTGCAAAAAAAAAAAATAATAATAAGCAAACTAAAATTATGTGCTTGCCAAAGTCGTCATCAAAGTTGGAAGTTCCCGTTAGAGGCATTGTTGTTCTTTGCTGGCGTGCTATAAGCGTTGTTAAGAAGAATACGAAAGACTGAAATTTTAATTTTTTACCAAATTATGCAAATTTATTTATAAACATACGTACATTGTATGTATGTAACAAATGTTTTTAAATACACATAAAATAAATTAATCAACTACCGCACCATTACCTATTAACACGACACAATAACAACACAACAACGATCAAATGCTCCTTAAAGAGAGAAACGGAAGCCTAATCGATTTTATTTTCATATGTTTCTCATTACACTCTCTGAAGGTAGACAAATGAAACGATTAATTTACAAAGGTCTGACCTCCCCACACCGTAGCCGAAAAACTTTATGTACAACACATACACTAACCCACTCTTCATCAACAACGAGTCAACATAAAACATAAAAGTAACAACAAATGTGAACGGAAAACCAACAACAGCACCGGCACATAATGAACGGAAAATTTGAGTGCGCGGCAAACGCCCACACGTCAATAAGAGAAAGGGAAACGGAAACACCCCACACGGCCAGCACTCCAACACCACACCACATCACCTAAGTAATATGGTAAAAAGCCAGTATTACAAAGGGCAATAATATTAATGACAACAGAAATAAGAACAACAAGAAGAAAAGTATGTATGCATCGATCGTAGGACTCTCCCGCCCTTCATTAAAACGGACAGCACGCAAACGAGTGAGTGGTCTTTGGACATTGCAGCTAACATACATATGTACATGTAGGCGGTAGGATAACATGTCTGTGAAAACTCAAACGGTTGACTGATTACTCGGGACTGCAACCCTCAAAAAGAAAGTAATAAAGAAAACACTAAAATACTTGCATATAATTTATCAAATAAATAATAACATGCCTCAGGTATGACAAACAGACAAATGGCCGGTTGACTAGAATAACAGAAATTTGCCAAAAAAAAAAACAAACGAAGATATGTTAAGTACTAACATTCGGCAATGCCGACAGCAATCGACGATGAGTATGAGAGCAGTGCAATGAGTAAATGTCAACTTCAAGGTGAAATGGAAATACATATGAAAATCATTAATAAATTTATTTCGCATTGAACTAAAATATTTATACATTCGCGCGGATTAATACCTTCCGCTGTAGGTCACGCAGTAAATTAACTTACAGCGGCGCCTTCTGACCCAATGGCTACTGACTGACGGCCATATCGAATTGCCTTAATTAAATGAGATAAATTCACGCGAATCTCAACGACCTTCTTGCTTGGGGAATATCAAAAATCAAACAAGACAAATTGCAGTGTGAAGCTAAATTCTGTGCAGCAGCAACTTATTGCTGTGAAATATTAGACGCAGGATGATGTTGAGTTGTTTAAATGGAAATGTCCATGAAATTAATGAAATTTGTGCGGCGGACACGCTAATCAGTTAATGAATCAAGCACGACGGATGTTGAACGGTGGAATTAAACTGTGGTTGTTTTTTCTTTATACATACAAATATATCTAGTTATTTAAAAGTGATTGTGAATGATGCTATTTGGGAAATGTTTTTAATATTTTATTCTGTCATGACATATGTTTTTTGCAAAACATTGTGGTGTTGAAAATAAAACATAACGCGATTTATTTTAGAAAAAAATTAATTTAGCAATTGTGAAATTATGTAATGCATTTGAAGTATTGATATATTTTTGAACAATTAATTTTGCTGTCAATTTTTTCTTAATTTTTTCAAGTTTTTGTCCCATTTCTTATGTTTTGTTTTTTCTCGTCAAATAAAAATAGAATTTTTGACTTTAATGTTTACAAAATGTATACACTATAGACATTCGTCATATTAATACGTTTTTAATGACTCAATTTTTTTTCTTATTCGGATTTGCGCAAAAATACCGTTGCAGGAAATAAACAAAATTAAGGGGATACAAAATTTCCAATAATTAACTTTTTTGCTAAAAAAAAATCTTTTTGAAATTCAAGGTCAACACGATGTGAATCGGAGTATGTAAATACATACCTATATATTCCTCTCCTCTTTTATTGACTTTTGCCTTTTTTATTTTTTTATTTTTTTTTGTTAATTAAAAACAAATTAATTTAATATATTTATTATTAGCATTGTATTTTATTATATTGTTTTATGTTTTATTTTGTTATAAAATTTAAAATTTTATTTTATTGTGTTTATTTTTAATTTTAGTTCAATACATCTTAGGTTTTATTTATACCTGTTTCTTTTTTGTCAGTAAACAAATCTTAGTTACAGTAGCATTTCCTATTTTTTTCAAAAGTAACATTTTCAGCGTTAATTATCAGAAGAAAGCACAGAAGATACTATCAACACCAGCAGCTGTAGCAGCAAAAATAACCCAACACATAACTAAGTCAGTTAATTATTCAGACGTTGAGTTATTTAGGCAAACATATGTACAGCTATTTGAACTTAAGCATGGACAACATGAAAAATATTTGCCATCGGCGATTTTTGTCAAACAAATTGCAAACGCCATTAAGAATTTACCGTAGTAAGTGCTTGAAACATTTATTTTGCACAAATGCACGCACATATACACACACATACAGTAGCTGAAATTATGATTTTTGCCAACTTTAGTATATGTATTTTTTTTTTTTAATAGACGTGTTTGTTAATTTGCTAAAATGAAAAATTGCAAGCCAACGGCTTAAAGCGCATGAAAAATAGAAAAATAGAAATATTTTCTAGGAGTTAAGTTGTCTGCAACTTGTTGGGGCGAGTATTTATGACTGTTTGTATATGCCTTGAGAAATATATTTGCTTTGTTTTTCTTGTTTTTTTTTTTGTTGTATTTTAGACTAAGACAAATTTTTAAAGCCTTACTCATAGCTAACAAATTAGAGTATGCTTGTAGGACATTCTAATTTTCAAAGAAAATTAACCTGAAAATTTCTTTTAAAATATTTTAGAACTGACTTTGTAATGAAAACATAAAAACAAGACATACCATATTTCGTACTTTTGTTGATTTCTTAACCTCTGGCGCACAAACAATGTTAATTTACAGTTTACCTGTTACCAGCTGTTATTAGCAGAGAAAGTTAAACATAAACATTCTGTGAGAGAGGTCTAACAGCAAAGCTTCACATATCTTTTGCATGGGGCTGTCACCACTACGAAGACTAAATTCTGTTGAAACAAAATTTATCTAAGCTTTGTTAGAACTGTACCTTAGCCAAAGTAACGAAAGAATCAAATAAGTTATTTGTTAAATATTAAAAGTCACATTTGAATAATCCGAAATAAAGTTATTTAAATATATAAGCCGACACAAAGAGACGCATTTTTGAAAAACAAAACCTACCATTATTTGAAAGGGATACTAATTGGTGCTCTCGCCTCTACTTTCCATTGCTAATCAATTTCTATTGAGAAGCAAAGTGCTTCTGATCGCTTTCTGTTAACCAATTTGAATCTGTTTAAAATCAACACTCTTTTGTTTAAGATAAATGATATGTATCCTGTCGTTTTAATGTCTTAACAAAAATAAATATGAAAACAAAACCAACATAAGCCAACCAAACCGATACTCTGGAGTTGCTCAACTCGACCACCCGCGCTTGCTTTCAGCGCGTTAACACCGCTCGCTGTTACTCAATTTATTAAACCGCTTTTTGAAACTTCTTGTAATTGTTGCTTTTGTTGTTTTAACCGCAACTTACTGTGATTTTATAGCCGATGCTTAATTTGAAATAAATCATTCTTTACGATGATTTCATTGAAAGCGGCAGCCGCTGTGTGTGAGCGCGTTTCATGCGCCATCAACAGGGGAGCAAACAGAGTCGGCAAGTTCGTTTTATGTGAACCGCTGTTGTAGATGCATGCCAACGGCAGCCAAAACCATCACCTACAGCGCATGCACACATGCAAGCTTGCATACATACTCATATGTATTTGAGTATATTGGTATGCCTATACAGCCATTAGCGGCTACGAGTTTACCATTGAACGGCTGTCAAAGCGTCGCATAGCATCGCCAATACGCACGCGCGATAATTTGTAGAGTAGCTTAGTTGGAGAGCGCGTTGTTCAGTTGCGCGGCTAAGACAACTTAAGTAATTTGCCATCCAGCTGTGCTGAGGCTGCCAGCGGGCAACAACAGGTAAATCCGTTCATTCATTCATAAGACCGAGTTAACCGTCTTTGCAGCTATAAAATTGCCAGCGATATTTGCTGCTGTAAAGCATTAACTGCGTTCACTTTGCCATTGTTCTTGTTTTTGTTGCAGACACTTTTAGAAGAATTGATGGATTCATTCATTAAGTTTCACCGCACACAGGGATTGGGACTGGCGCACAACTCCAGCGAGCGACGGAGATTATTACTAGTGGCGTTGGTTAACTGAATGAAATAATAGAAGGAGATATATATGTATATATATAGCTTTGAGTTTGTGTGTGAGTTGGGCACTATGGTGTATTCTATAGTTTTTATTTTGATTGATTTATTCATTTGTACCTTATTTAATGTAATTTTTATTTATTTTATTTTATTCAATTTTTATTTACTTTTTGTTTTTTTTTTATTTAATATAATTGATTTTAATTTTTTTATTTTATTTTATCTTTTTTATTTTATTTTTTTATTTTATTTCATATTTTTTATATTTTAATTTTTATTTGCACCACCTAAAGGGTGCAACGAAAATAAGAAAAAAGTTTGGCATATTAAAAATGTATATTTTTTTTTTATTTAGATTAGCCTACTTCCATATAAGTTTCAACTTGAGTAAATGAGGCACAAAATTGTAGGCTCTGATCAGCTACACCATAGATTTGTTCGAAGCAGCAGCAAAGCATTTATTTTTTATTTTAAACTCACAACTTATATTTGAAAATACTTTTATGTATATATTTTATTTAATAATCGTGCACTTGCCACATACATACATATGTATATACCGCTGATATGTGGCTGCTATTAAAGCCATCTATTCGCCGAGCCTGTGGTTTTGACTCGCCTTCCTTCGCACGTTTTGTTATTTTAATGGCTAAATTGTTGCTACTGTTGCTGCAGCACTGTAGCTACAACGAACAAGTATGTACATGGTATTGCTAGCAGCATAGTAGACACCAGTAGGAGAAACGAAATGCTGAGGATTGTAATCAACCCCCCATAAACTGGCGTCACTTGCCCGCCTCGCCCGACTCGACGCCACGGTCGCGACAAAAGCGACAAATTACAATTTGAGTTCCTATAAGTAATTATCTTTTTCAAGCCACATCACTCCATTGTCTACGTGTATGGAAAATGACAACGGTGAGTATATCAATTCCCAATGCGAGTGAAATTAAATCGACGATGTCTTATTTATCGGCAAGCAAAGGCGCAAGCAAGTTTGTTTCTTAAGTCTTTAGATTATTTATTAAAAGTAATTTTTGTTGTGCGTTGCAAGCATCATTTTGTTTGCAATTTAAGTAATTAATACTTTAAATGATTTTCTAAATGAATCAATAAAAGAATAAGCTGTAAAGCGCACATTTCATTTTTATTTTGTTGTAATATTAAAAATAATAAAACATTTATTACATATTAAAAAAGTAAATTCCTTTATTGAGTTTCATTTATTGTAGGACCGGAAATAGTTAGTCTTTAGGTATAGTATCATATCTAGAATCTATTCTAAAATACTCTTTATATTGTTAGGAACTGGTGCAAGGACAGCAGACTGGTCGTCAATCCAGATAAAACCTAAATGGTTCATTTTACCAGAAGGTACAAACCGACTCCTTTTAAGCAACTTAAACTAGAGAGCGTGGATCTCACCTAAAACTATAAATGCATTTTATGCGTTCAAAAAGGTGATAGGAAAAATAAGTGGTCTAAGACCGGGTATCGTGTACTGGATTTATACATCGGTAGTTAGACCAATCCTATTCTACGGTGTCACCGTTTGGTGACCGGCACTCGATAAAATTACTTTCAGGAGCAAACTAGACAGAGTTCAACGATCGGCTGCTATCCTGATAACAGAAGTACTTCCATCAACTACCTCGAAATCCCTGCTAACTCTTCTCAACATCCTTCCCCTGGATCTATGCGGAAAACTAAAAGCGGGCTGCAATGTAATCAGACTGAATGTGGCTCAACCTTGGATGAATTGCTGTATAGGGCACATCAAAATATTATTTTTTGCTGAAGTGCCGAAGGAGCTGGAGTACACCACCTCCTGTATGTGCTTCGATAATCTTTTCTCCACGAAAATCCCAAACCAGGAGCCATAGTCATCTTCACAGATGGCTCGAAGCTTGATGGAAAAGTAGGCTGTGGCATTTATTCTCCCATCATCTCATTGAATATGAGCACGAAACTACCAGACCACTGTAGCGTTTTCCAGGCAGAACTCTTTAGAATCATGGAGGCCGCTGAGTGGTTGCATAAATCTACGGCAGCAAGACAATCGGTTACAGTATACTCCGCCAGTCAAGCTGCAGTCAGATCTTTTCAATTAATGGTACCACGTCAAAAGTGGTCATAAAATGTAGGAACTTTCTCAACAAACTCTCAACTAAATATAACACTGCTGTTGCCTGGGTACCTGAACAGAGAGATACCCAGGCAATTGTCCAGCGGGCGAACTAGCAAGGAAAGGAACCCTTCTATCCACGATAAAACATGCACACGATGCTGGCATGTGCATTCTTAAACTGGCCTTTACCAGCGAAGCGGACTCAAGATGGTTGAACGAGATCACAGGTAACGTGACCAAAGAGCTATGGCCGAAGCTGGACGCGAAAAAATCAAAATATCTTATCCTTCTAGACCGGCTCTCCATTGGCATAGCCGCATCAACTCAACTCAACTCAACATTTCTATGAAATGTTTATGAATTAAAAAAAAATATATGTGCACATCAACGCCACCACGCCACTTTTCTCGCTTACTTTAAGAAAGCACGATTTCCGGTAAAGTTATATGTATACGAGTATGTCTGTATATATATATAGCATTTCGCCACTGCATGTCTAGGCACTTTTACTTCCTTATTTTAACTTTAAAATTCTTTCAATATTATCACCACAGGCAATCCAATGGCGCCTAACTGGCAGTCAAATTGCAACAGAATGAAAAATAGATCACTTTCTAAAAGAGTCTCATGGCACACTTACCATAATTACACACATATATACATATTTATTTACAAAAAACACACAACATTACCTTGGCGGGGAACATTAATATTAGTTTTATGACCACTTTTCGGGCGCACAGTGCAGCCGCTAACCCTTACCACCTTAGTAATTGCGTTTATGCATATATATGAATATATTATAAAAAAAATAATAATGGAAAAATATACGCGCATGCGAAATGCTCTTAAATTATAACGATGCCACACTGTCATAGGGAATCTGCTGTTTAATAGAGAAACATATGTATATAGATGGCTGAGTGTTATGTATTGTAAGTAAGAGTAATAAAGGCTCCAAGTATACCAGATCGTTTGCGCTTATGAACGTAGGGCGCGCTGGGAACCCCCAAGAGACAATTTCTCCGGCGCATATAAATTTTGTAAGTATATATGCCATCAACATATAGATTGTTATTGCAAGTTGCTGTGTAAGGCTTTTGCAATCGTTAAAATGGCCTTTGTAACCCTATTTTTTAATCACACGTATTATTATAATTTTATATAGAAGCATGTGAAAGTATTATATGTATACACATGTATTTGTCATATCACTCGCTTTCATACATACAGATGTAGGTAAGTATATTTTATTTTCCTTCTGATACTGTAAATATCTTAATTTAAGTCAATTGTTGCCTTGCACATACATACATAAAATATTACCATTTGGCTTATACCACCTTTACAGTAGTTTGACTTACATAACTGAGATGCTCGCTTTGCAACTTTTTTAGACTGATGTCTTTATCTGTTTTACCAAGTCAGCGCGATTTGATCATTTATTAACTAGCTTGGCGAAAGGCTCTTTATTATAGTTTTAGAAAATGTAATTATGGTAACCTTCTCATATAGACTTTATCCGTTTAATGCAATCGATGTGGATTCCTCGTCGAATCCCATGAATTTTGTTCCCTTGACCCTTGATGATTTTCACCTTAGCATGGAAACCGAGGCATTTCTGAGAGTAGTTGTGCACAAGAGATGGAACGGAAAACTAAATCACAATACTTTTAAAAAAAGCTATTGGTACAAAGTGAGGTTAAGTCCAAAAACTTACTATTGGATTTATTTATATGTGGTGAAACCAAGTGGTGCTCCATGGTCTCGGGTGGAAAACAAGGCGAGAAGCACAGCTTCATAAATGAAATACAAAAATCAAAATAAGTGGAACACTTGAGTTCACCCCAATGAGGTCTTTAATCCCGTATACCTTTACTTAGAGAGTTAGCAGACAGCAGCACCTATTAAATGAAAAGCAAGTAAAATAAGTATAGTCACACGAAAATACTCTAAAAGTAGTCCTCATACCAAGATTGCTGCTGATTAATTCTGCTTCGCTGTATCAACTGTCTAAATATATCAGGCAAATCTCCATATGAATACTTGAACAGTCTATTCGACCGTATTGAACTATGTATATACAAACCTTTCGATTCTCGATGAAAGAGTTGATGGTGGTGTATGCCTAAAAAACTCCCTTTTTGTGATCTATTTCAAATTAAAAAATTATGCTACACTTTCGCCGATCTTTACAGAAGATGCAGAAAAGACTACATCGATACAGAAGAAAACTATGAAATGTCAAAGCCGTTATGAGCACATCGATATCGTGTGTCAACTTACAATACCTTCATACTAATCAGACTATATCTTCCCAAGGTTGAAGTTCGATTGTTGTTTCCAGATGAGTATGCTCTTTAGACGTAATTGAAGAAAAGATCCAGCAGGAGAGGGGGACATCACCTCAACCTAAACCGACGGATTAAAAATTTAATTGGAAGTGGAAACGGGATATACCAAGGATCTTACATATCTTTGTCTATTCATCTGCCAAATTCAGATAGCATGTGAAAACCGGAAGTACCATATACACGGATAGCCAGGTGGCGTTGCTGGTTTTATTGTCGCCAATAATAAATTTTAGAGTCTTCCACAATTGTAGGAAGGCTTTAGCCCGATTTCAGGTCAATTCGACTAAACTTTGATCTCAGCTCCCAGCCATAGGAACAATTTCCGAAGCGAAAAATCTGAGTAAATCTGATCTGTATCACAAACTAGACTTGGAACAGATTTGGAATTCATCAGGTACCAAACCAAAGTACGAGTACATGTAGTTTTCATTGAAACTGCTACATGTAAACGTTTAAACATGTTACGATGACAGTAAGAATATAAAAATCTTACGATAGCGTATCAAAATGGCGCATCTAGCGCTAATATAACGGCGAACTTGTCAATCGAGGAACGTCCATACAGCTTCTAGCTGATAAAGAACAAATTGGCATACCTTCTGCCATATGGAAAACTGATACTCAAAGATTTTAGTTTACATTTTAGGAGATACTGCCAATAACTATAAGAACCTTGAGTAAGAACAAATGATCTCCCATCTTTTATGCGACTCGCTGCTTTGGGTTCTGCTAGACTACGTCATCTGGGAGCTACTTTCTCGAATGATTTGTAAACACAAATAAATTTAAAAAAGTTTATAAAGAAAACAAAACGAATAGACAATGAAGCTCAATGATTCCTTCATCCTCTCTCATAGAAACTCTTGTCTTTATTGGCAAAAAATTGGGACAATCGAATTATACGAGGAATCCCTTAGTGCGAGATCCGTACTATAAGCTGGATGCGTAGAAACCTCTCAACCAAGCTATGGGAGCTTTTAGTAGACCAATATGCGGTATGCGTCTTGACGTTTTTTCAACAAATGGAAGGGCCTACAGTTCATACTAATCCACCTCCGAACGACTGATGGTTTTTTTATGAGAAACCTTTATTTCATGTCGGAAATACACTCGGAGGGAGGGGGCGGCCGCAATTACAAAATTTAACATAATTCTTTATTCAAATTAATTTTGTATAATTTTTGGATGCTGGTCCGACCAGGACTCGAACCCTGACCTTACGGTTGGCAGTACGCAATACTAACCACTCGGCTATCGCAGCTGCCAACATGTACATAAATGTACATAAAAAAGGAGCTATGAACAGCGTTTAGCATAAGTTTTGTTAAGTAAATGTATATATTTGCGTGGAGTTCCTTGATCCCTTCAATTACATAATTAATATGGAAAATTATTTGACACTATAAAATTCATATTTGGTGGTCTTATTAAAGAAATTATTTTTTGTTCAAATTTAATTTCTGTCGTAACTTTAATTGTTGCAAAATTGATATAATTGTATCTAGTTGGAAAAAATTTACAATTTAATATTACTACTTGGTAATTTAACAACAAGAAATGTAAATTCATCTTCATTCTTAAGTAAACGAGGTTAGCGTTGGCACACACACGCCATTAAGTTCCCTTAAGAGCACACTTGGCTTCGGCAGAAAGTCAAAGGCCTAAAGCACGCTATTTAAAAGAAAAAAAATACCAAGAAAATACTTTGAGCCAAACAAATTTTCGAAATTACCACACTTTTGCGGCAGCTAAAAAAGAAAAAGCATTTTTCAAAATTATAAGGTTGAAATCTAAATTTGTCAAAGTAAAATATAATGTGCTTAAGTAGACATACATGTGAACATACATAGTACAAACTCAAATGAAATGCCAAAAATTTGAAAATAATTGCGCTTCGCTTAACTCACTTTTGGGGGCGTCACAATGCTGCACATGCGCATAGACGCACCGCATCCGGTGTTTTTGGTCATAATACATATTTAGATTTTCCCATTTTTTTAATATTATGTTACCCAAAAAATTTAGTTGTGTCACATTAAAAAGCAATTATCACCTTAAATTAACCACCGAAAAGCATTGGAAAATTCGTATTCATAGAAATGTGCAAGTGTGTGTAGGTATGTTTAGCGCTAGATGAGCGATTAAATGTTGACTTAAGTGGTTTCTGTTTTCTTTTATATTTCACATATTAGGGTTGCGCTAGAATTTTTCACCTGTGTAGTGAAAAAAACAAATAAGGAACTGCATGCTCGGTTGGAATTGAACAAATAAATTCTCGGCTGAATTTTATATAAAATGCACAGGGGGGGGAGGTCTTTTTCTGGACAAAAGATAGACAGTTTTGTAAGATTTTTGTTCCCACCAAGGTAGCATGCCTACCAATTTTGATTGAGTTCTTTATATTAATGTCTTTCGAAAACTTTCAAAACCGGAGTGTTCTTATCCTTTCGGACGACATGACCTGGTCAGTGTAGCTGCTATCTCTTAGTTCGCTGAACTATGCCAATATCACCGTATTCTCGCATAGCTCAACTTTCCATCGGCTGCGGTGTTCGCCATTCCCCACGCGTATAAGACCATAAATCTAACGCAAAACCCTTATCTCGAAAGCTTCTAAGTCCGACTCATCAGGTGCTACCTCCTCACCTCGTAGAAGGCGAGGGGCGAAGAGCTTGATCTTTGTTTTTGTTGCTATTAAAAAGTTGTAATTTTTAAAATTTTTATTTTATGAACAACTTATTTTTTATAAACAAAATCTTAAATATAATAGTAAATCTTAATTTTAAATTAAAAATGTAGCTTAAATATTTTTGGTTATTTTCGCACTAAATTTTGTACCACCCTAGCTTATCGTAAGGTTGATGTTTTTTATTCTCCAGTGAAAATTGTTGTGATTATATAACTTGACAGTCACTGCTCGTACACTACTATTTGTCAAAACTATTATTTATTATTTTTGAATTATTATTTTTTTCTGACTATGAATTTTTCTCTTATTTTTTTAAAGTGTCGCTAACTCCAATCATTTGTTGTTGTTTTTTTTTGTCTCTGACTGACTTTCAAACTGAGCAAAGTGCGCAAACACGAGCGACTTCCGACTAATGGAAATTTTTAGAAAATTCACTTGTTGCTTATAATTTGACATATTTATGTAACTACATACATACGTACATAGGTATAAATGTACATATGTATGTGTAAGTATACAATTTAATAATGCTTAAGTACAACTTTATAACAAATTATGTATGGCACATGCAAATGACCCAAAAGGGTGCACAGCACTTGCATACAAACATATTTATAAAAAAAAAAACCGAAAATAAAAACATATATGTATGTATGTATATAGATTTTTTAATTCATTTTAAATTATGTTGTACTTCAGTTAATGTTTTTTTCCACGATTTCAATGCTGTGCTTGTGCGTTTTAATTTCACACTTGATAATTTTCGCTTCACACCTAATAAATATAAAAATAAACACATATATATATTTTTTTTTCATTTCAACATTCTACTTATGCGTCCGTCGCTTGTCTATTTAACGACATTTCAACAGCTCACCCTCCCAGCTGTACACTTGTTGCATGGTCCTCTCGGCGTCGCACTGCCCCAAGTTGCTCCGTGCTCTATTGTTTCCAATGACAAATTTTGTTAGAAGAGTTGTTGTTTTTTGTTTTTGTCAGCCTCAGTTGTCATTTGTCAGCTCGTCTTTTTTTGGTTAATTTCTTCTTTTTTTTAATTTTTTTGGTGTTGGTGTGTTTATGGCTTTTGGTTGGTTGTTTACACTTTGCTTGTTAAATATTGGAACATTTTAATTTGAGTTGCCTTAGAAAGCTTTTTTAGTTTTAGATTTTTTTTAAATGATTGTTTTTTTTTATATTTTACTAATGCTCATTGGGCGGGAAATGAGTTTGTCAAATTTTGTTTTTGTTTTTTTTTTTTTTGTTGCTGCCCTTTCTGATCGCTCACCTTGTTGACAATTATTTTGGGGGAAATCTGCATAATCATTTGTGTGACATATGAAAGCTTCAATGGTGTAGACAGGCAAGTATATACATACATAATACATAAATATATAATATAAAATATTGTTGTTGTTTGTTTGTAAATTAAAGTAATTAAGTGAATTTTTGATAATTGCATTTGATTCGGTTGACTTCAGTAATAGCCATGTTTGCATACAAATAAATTTTTGTACATACATATATATATGCTTCCTATTTTAACAAGATAAAATTCGTATAAAATAATAAACAGCAAAATCAAATCATATGTACCCAGAAATATAGCTTTTTGAAAACTTTAATAAACTTTATTAAATAAAACTTTTCTAAAAAATATATACCATGATTACCTCGGGTATTTTAGTTTCAAGTCCTGGAATATTCAAATGTTTAATTACCAAAAATTTCTTTATTTTTTATCACAATTTCTAACATACTTTAAACTAGGTCTAGTGAAAAGTAATCCATTATTTTTGTAAGAGATGGCTTTAGTGATCTGGATACAGCGTTCTACAAGTGCGATTGGAATACACTAGATGGCGCAAGAGAGATGATATTTTGTACTAAAAAAGATAATGAGAGAAGTGGTGATCACTTAACTAAGTAGTCTTTGAAGGCATGTCAAAGATGGACACCAACAAAGAGAAAATACTTTAAATTCAACAATTTTTCTTCGATAAAGGCGAAAAGGTAGATGAGGCAGCTCGAAATGTGAATACCACACAATTTTGGTTTCGTAGATTTCATTTCGATAATTTTGATGTAAAAGATGATCCACAATGTGGATGACCAGTTGTCGAAAAAGTTGATAAAATAATTGAAATAGTTGAATCTAACCGTCGTGCGAGCATTGTTTCGATTGTCTAGTATTGTACAAGAAACATTTTGAAACCACATGAAAAAGACAGGATACACAAAGATGCATACATACATGTGGGCCACTTGAGTTAACGAGAAAAATTCTCATGAATCGAATTTCCATCTGCGAATCGCTGCTGAATCGGAACAAAATCGACTTATTTCCGATGCGGCTGGTGACATCTGATAAAAAGGAGATTACTTACTTCAACGTCAAACGGAAAAGGTCGTGGCCGAAGAGCGGTGAGCCAGCAAAAATGGTCTCCAAGCCAGAACCGACGACCAGGAAGGTTTTGTTGTGTATTTGGCGGCAAAACTACGGCAAAACTCGTAACTTGGCAATTGGACCAGCTGAAGGAAGACATCGCTCAGAAGCGCCCAGGTTAGGGCTACAGGAGGTGAATTGTGTTTCATCAGGACAACGCCAGACTAAGCACATCATTAACGACTCGGCAGAGGCTCCAACAGCTTGGCTGGGAGGTTCTTATGTATCTATTGTATGGTTCGGACCTAGCACCAAGTGTTAACCATTTGTCTGGTGAAGAATTGGTCTCCAGAAAAGCCTGTGAAAATCGATGGTACCAATCTATGAGAGAGGCATAATAATATTACCTTCAAATGCCAAAAAATACTGAACACTTTACACCAACTATTTTTCAAGCCTTAAAAAAAGAGGCGAACAAGTCCAAAAAGTCGAATATAGAACATTTGATGCCATCAACAAGCGCTTTTAGGTATTAATAAATATGTACGATTATACGTGAAACAGTATATACATATATATAATATTATGTGTTACTTGGCTTAATGAATATGATACGGATATGATTTATATTGTCTTTAGTCTTGGCGCCAAATGTCGGCATGGACTGTTTGAAGTTTTCGATCCTTTTCTCAGGTGTGCGTGTATAAGCAGCGCCAGCCAAGGCGCTCTCAATTGTTGAAGGGCAACAACAGCCAGCGAAGCGGCCTTAAATGTTGCGAAGGCGGTCAACACAATGCATACACAGACGCATGTACATGCATACATACATATGTACTGCTTATTGAATGTTGTGCATATAATAAAACAACAATGCATTTTTTAATACTTTTATGAGCATGCAAAGCCCAAAAGAAATATTTTTTTTTTATTTTTCATATTTTTGGCGTTTTGAAATTTTATTGGAAATCATGAAAGCAGACTCAATTGTATATACATACATAAATATGTATACGTAACTGACGACGGCAGTTTGTTCACACCTTCAAATTTAAAGTGGAGTGGTGAGATGTTAAAATTTGTGTGTTTTGAAAATAGTATCAGAAGCATAAAAAATATTATATTATATGTATAAATATGTATGTGTAAGAAATAATAATTTTTTTTAAATCGAAAAATGTTTAATGTTGAAAAATATTGTTATATTAATAGTGTTTAAAACCAAATATTTTATATATTCCACACGGTGTTTTAACTAAAAAAAAAAATTTGGGAGAAAAAAATGTAACAAATTTTGTAAAAATTGTCTTATATATATATCTATAGTTATATGTATGTTTCTACATTTTCCATTCACTGTTTTTCTTCTGCCATACTCTCGTATTTTGTAGAAAACTTCAAGGACTCGATCTGCACACACACTCACACACACACACACACTCACACACCTACAGTTACAAATTGTACACATTTCAAATCTAATTATTTCCGCACAGAAGGATATTTGCAAATTTACATTGCCATAGCTAATCAATCATTTTGCTATTCCTTTACTTTACTTTACTTTACTTTACTTTCTTGTCCTTTCATTTATTTTATCTTCCACCAACCGATCAACCACTACCGATCGCTGTCTGATTGCATACCCGTTTCCGTTCGGCAGCGCCTTTTGTCATTGCTGGCCGGCGCAGGCGAGTGAGTGTTAATGACATCATTGTAATGCACACCTTTTGAGCATTTACAAATCCCACATATACTTGTATATGTACATACGTGTATGTACATATAGGAGTACCTAAGCGCCTTTATTTGCAAGCCATATATAAAGCAAGACAGCAATAACAAGTGATAAAGATCAGCCATTTCACTCATGGAATCTTCAAATCCTCGCTTAGTTACCTGGTTTTGTGTGTACATACATACCTACTTAAGCACAAATATACATACATACATATATACTAGTATACATACATTCTACTATGTTGCAATGAGATACTTGTACATACATACAAATATGCCTGCTGTTTATTGGTACTGTATTGTTCACTCATTTGTTAATTACCCTGCAATTGCTCTAATTTCATTATACCAATACAATTCGCCTTCGTTGGATTATCCTTTCGGGTTTGAGATACTCGAAAAGTCGTTTTTATTTTCTTATTTCCTTTGTTTCTTTTGGTTTTGGGTCTGGCCAATATATAGAAAATATATACATACATATCTTTTGTTCAAATTCCATGCACTGCTAGCGCCAGGATTAAAACAGTATTCTTTCGTGCAACGATAAGTTTAACGGTGTTCATTGAAACTCTGTTAGATTGGCAAATTCCTAAGGAAGTAATATTGGCTAACTACATAACTTCAGCGTAACCATCGTTTATTTCTTTTTTTTTCTTTTTTTACGCTTGTGTCAGCGCTGAATGGAAACACCCTGTAAGGGCAGGTGATTCTCCACCGGCCCCAACGGACTGCCACAATGACCGTACTCAATGGCTTCGGTGCGACTACTTGCGGTCAAGTCCTAAACATACCTTTTAAAAGAGGAACTGAAGGTCTTCCACTTCCCCTGCTTCCAATAGCGGGTATTGCTTAGAAAATTGCAAGTACGAGTATATGACTATGGACTGGACTGTTTTCGTCCCTCCGCAAAACCATAACTTTTCTCCACAAAACTTCTAAAGCGACCATATACCTTTGCTTGACGACAAAGAAAGTCGTTTGAAAAGGAATAACCCTGTCTGAAACCTCTTAAGGTACCGAAATAATCGAAGAGGTCCTTGCAAATTATGTATGCTGCAATTCTCCGGTTTTCAAACCTCCTGTAAGTCGACGTACATATCTTTTAAGGATTACCCCTATTGGGCAGATACCAAAGCTCCTTAAACTCTCTCTATCATTGTCCGCTAATGAGTCTCGCTTACCTCTCAGTCGATCGCAATGTTGTGTGTTTCTCTCCACTGCCTTGCAAAAGTCCTCATGGTAACAGTACTTTTTTGAACTTGTGGAAATCGAATAGTTTCATCGACGGCTGTACGTAAAGTATTCAAAATGGCCACCCGTGATTCCATTATGCTGAGTTTTTGGTAAGTGCTTTCGGAGAGAAAACCAAGATCGCGATTCGAGTCGATATTATGACCGCAGAGTGTACGTATATCTAGCATGGTCGATCTGATAGCAGCCAGTCGGTGACTTGATATCACAGAAATCCATAATTTGGAGCTCGGCTAATTCGATCTACCTCAGAACACTTGAAGACGTATCGCTTGGAGGCTTTTCTGCTCTACCTGAAGTTTTTGATGACGTGGTGTAGGCAACGCCCGTAAGTGAATTCCCGAAGGATTTTTTGGATAAATCGCTTACTCACTTTAATGCAAATTGTGGCGAGTCGCTCGTCCAACGCAATAAACGAAGTATTTAGCTGGCGACAGAGTCTCTCTCCCATCACATACCTTAACATTTGCGGGAAATCCGAATAGCTGGGCAGCGTTCGATATTGAAACTTCTCATCAACAACATCCGCTCGCAACCGCATCTCTGGAGAAAATACACTGCCCCTATATCGCATATATTATAGTGATTTCATTAAAACTCACACCATTTTAGTAGAGATGTAGCTTCTTATCAACACAAATTCAGTTCTATTTCACATTAGCCTTGAAAATCTTATTCTCATATGTATGTATACCTATTGTACCTTCGTAGCTTTGATTATGAATCCAAAATAATTTCCAAACTGTGTATGTATTGTATTACAAAGCCTACTGAGCAACACCCTCGAAACCCATTAACAATCTCTGAGAGGTGCGTAAAGTGTGTAGGTATCGAGGTATCCAGATACTTGGCTCCAGCTACTTCAGCCGACATTCCGGACAGCGCCAAGTTCTTGTTTGATGACTTAATTTTCATTTCAAAACTCTTAAGAAGTCGCTGAAGAGTTTTCTATTTTTGATTTTTTCTTTATTTTATTTTATTTTTGTATTATTATTCCACAACTAACATCCCTCGCTTCTCACTCCTGCGATTCAACTCACTCTTGAATTTTTGTGACACTTAACAATTGTTGTTGCTCTTATTACTTGTTACTGTTATAATTCAAAGTCATTGTTGTCTTTGTTCTGCTTGTCTAGTCAACCTGTTACGCACATTGTATGTATGTACTCACATACGTGTGTATGTATGTATGTGTGTATGTATGTACAGTTGCTGCCACGGTGTTAAGGTCTTACAAACGCTTTAGTACTGGAGTGGCACCCAAACGAGTGGTGGCAGAGTGGCGAGGCATACTCGTACGTATGTACATCCATATCTACAATACATATAATATAAAAAATGTGTCTTCCCCCAATGGTCATTTATTCGAAGTGGAATTGTACGCACTCGAGATCAAATAATGAAAATGTTAACTTGTTTGCTCATCAACTAATCACACCAGCAGCAACAACAGCAACAGCAGCAACAACAACAACAACAAACAGCGATCAAAGACGACAAGACAAGCAGTCAACCAAGAGATGACACAGCAGAAATCAAATAAATAACTCAGGTGCAGCAGTGATGACCAGAGAAGTTGGTTGAGACGTTTCTGCGACCGTGTCATGCGTTTTGATCGTATACATATGTAGGTATGTGCATACTTATTTATATTTATATTTTTGTAATGAATGTATAAGTTTAACCTTTTTTGTTGCACTTGCTTGCGTGTTTACAACAAATATGTATAATGCTAAAGCAGAAATACAAGAAGAATTATGATAAATCTATATTTTATTAGCATTTAAAGTAAATCCTACTAGTGATTACTTTCGCATACATACATACATACATAACATACGAGTATGTACATACAAACAAGCATTGTTGCATGCTCAAATCTACATAAATACATTCATGCAAACATATAACGCTTATGTTTATTGAAATACTTGCAGTATGTAAGAGCTCTTACATGCTCGCCGACATACTACACACACGCACATACATACCTACATATGTGCATACATACATGTATTTCAAGTTGTTGTTGCCGCTGCCGTGCAACATGAAAATGAATTGTTAACACGTGGATTTTTGTGTTCCAATTAAAAATGAATTTATCTTTTAATTTTCATTTTGTAATCAGCTGTTGTTGGAGTCGAATGGGATTACACTCGATAATCGCTACGGTTTTTGAAGATGTTTACTCGGATATATGGATATATGCACGAGTATATAGATGTTAAGCGCGCTTAATGAGTTTGTTAGGAAGATATAATAAACCTTGAAATCCTACGCAGAATCTGTCTGGCCAATAGCTATTACTTCTTATGGAGTAGGAAATTGAATGGTTAAGTCAACACGGTCGAATAAAGACGTTGCAAGCAACCCATGACTTTAGGAGTTTTCGTGAGAAAAGTTTTGGGGAGATCTGTGTCTTTCTCATATGAACGATGGCGAATAGTTCTGACAACGAGCGCCTTATAGTCGCTGAATCGATTTTAGGTCGAGGGAGCGTC
The DNA here is from genome assembly GCA_037013455.1 of Ceratitis rosa. NCBI lineage: Eukaryota > Metazoa > Arthropoda > Insecta > Diptera > Tephritidae > Ceratitis > Ceratitis rosa. The sequence continues at coordinate 856,918 of JAWMAG010000033.1, forward strand.
TTGGTGTTTTTCCAAAAAATTAAGAAAACTTCCCGATTTTTCGAAGCTTCCCCTATACGGCTATTGGATATTTATTAGAGGCTTTGATTTCATGTTAAAAACACACTTGGATAGGTTAACATTAATTGTCGAGGGGCGACCGCAATTTCCATAATATTTAATGTTGCTCTGACCAGGATTCAAACTCATGACCCTCGCATGGTAGGGAAAGGCTACGATGGCACTATTGTAATTTCAGCTAAAATTGTGCAAGTAAATTAAGAAGAAGAAAAAGGGAAGATACAATGCCTGAATCTTAAACCTTTTCGAGGAGAGTAAGCCCTTAAATAGGCACTTTCACGAATTTCAAGTAAATAGTCATCATGGAAAGGCTGGACCACTGAAGCGGTTTTCGGCCGAGCTCATCCACAAATTTGTAGTGCGCGTATTGAATGACGGAACCTATTTACAATTTATTCTAAGTTGCCTCCGAATGGCTGATGGTAGTTTTATAAGGAGCTTTCACTTATTTCATGTCAGAAATACACTCGGAGGGGTTAACATTCCCTGCCGAGGGGCGACCGCGAATAGACAAATCAACCTAATTTTTTATTTAAATTAATTTTCTATAATTTTTGGTCAGGACACGAACCGTAGATTTCCGAATGACAGTACGCGAAGTCAAACACGGTTAGAGGATACCGTTTAAATTACCTTCCACCACTGCGGATCATTCCCCGTAAGAACTTAAGAGAACCCTCTCTTACGGCAAAAAGTTAATGTGGAGCCATTAACGGTGATGTCGTGTAATTTGTTCGTTATCTCCGTGAATTACCTCTAGAACCGAGCTTTGCTCAGGATTTGAAGACCTTTTAAGAGTCAAAAATTGTCGTCACTGATCTAACATCGTTATTGGGAGCCTAGCTCTTTCGTAGATTACTATAAATTTCATATTGATTGATTAAGAGGGTTTTTGTTGAAAGAGTTGTGGGTGCAGCTTTAATTCTTACCGCCAGAGACAGCTAGAAAATTTGTTTTCTTCCAAGAGTCTTAGTTGCTATTATCGCCCGACAAACTTTTCTCAAAATTATTTGGATAACAGTTTTGACTATTCCAATAACTTCTGAAATTTCAGTAGAATGCTACTTACACTGCTAGTTTTGTCTCTGTTATGTGAAAAAAAACATGCATACACACAAACGCTGCTGAACCAAACGGCGCATCATCAGTAGCTTGTTTGCCGCCATAAAAAATCAGACAGCCCAAAACTTGCAAATTCAAGTGAAATCATTAACACAAAATAAAAATAAGAGAAATAAACAATAATAAAACACCCCTAGGCATGGGGAAGTGGTCGCCGGCGCAACACACAGCCGAACAACCCACATTAGCCGACAAGAATCCCTACAAACTTTAGTTTTTTTTTTTACCCTCAATCGTCCTGTTCGTTAACGCATGCGCAGCATACGCCGGGTTGTGTACCTACATTCATCCGTATATGTATCTGCCTTGCGAACCGCCCTTGTCTCCGAGGCGTTTTAGTTTCAGTCGTTTACTTCTGCATTTGGCGTTATTTAGCATCGCGTCTGCCTATGGAACCTTTTTACCTACGTGGTTTTTGCGAATTTCGTGCTCTTTCACATTGATACTCCTGCCACAGAGCCTGAAATCTTATTGCTTCTGTGGAGTTTCAAAGTTGCGTTTGTGTGGTTACCGACTGAGTTGTGAGTTGGGTATTGTGGTTGTCTGGTAGCCACCGCAACGCATCCGTTCCTCATTTCGTATTGTGTCTTTGCATCATTTCAGTGGAAATAAATCGCGTGCTGCATTGGAGGTCTTCAAAAACGCTTACGAGTTTCTGCCTTGCAGCGAAGTTTGAGCAGCAGTTACGGCGGCGGCGACAGTGGCATACAATCGCGTTTGTGGCCTTTTTATTTTTTCATTTCAAGCTTTTGCCTTAATTTTATATAACATTTGGCATCTTTGTGGCGACCGTAAAGTGCTTCACGGACAGCAACAACCAACAAAACAACAACTCAAGCAACAACAGCAGTTCCAACAAAAGAAACTGGGTGGATGAAGAGTTGTGTTGCCTGCGGTTAGAAGACAAGAGTAACTCGCATAACGGCGACGACTGTCGACCAGTGGAAGTGCTACTCAGATTAGGCTAAAGAAAAGGTGCAGCAGTAGCAGCAGCAGCATTGACTATTGTATAGATGTGGCATTGACGTTGGAGGCGTAAATTTCGCTGGCTCCGATCTTCCACCCGCTAAGTAGGTATTTCAAAATCAAAAAGGCAGCACTGAGGATCTGAATAGAGTTCAATGTCAGGCAGAATTTGAGTGTAAAAAATCACTACGTTGGAATTGTAATGAGCCGTCGGTAAAATATATATTAGTGGCAATGATAATAGTTTAGCTCACTCGTCATCGATGCAACAGCTTGGTAGCCATTCGGAAGCGAAATCCCGTCGGTTGTATATTGAGTGGATCAAACGAGTAGCTGCAATTTTACGACAGGCGGCCGCAACAGCTCAGTGTTAGCGCGCTATGTAATATGCGGAGAGTCATAGCTTCCAATACTGGCCAGAGCAACATCCATACTTATAAAAATTAATTTTTCCTAATGCGGCCCGCCCTCGGTGGGGAATATCAGCGCTTGTGAATGAATTTCTAACATGAAATGAAAAGGATGAACTCTTATTACGTTTGTGCTTCATTTCTATTCGGGTTTATTCTACTCGGGTAGATTAAACTCACAAGCACTCATCGCTCACCTCGAGTTAAGGCGTCTACTCGGGTAGATTATACACATTTTCTCTACATATGTTGGTAGAAGCGTTAACTGTATAGCATAAACGCGAGTTGAGTTGAAATCAGCTGATTTGCACTTAACATGATTGATACAGAGTTTCCATGTTTCTAACTCTTTGCCAAAAATATAATGATTTACCCACAATTTTACCAAAACTTGGGCTTGCCATGGTCTGAATTCACCTCGAGTAGAACATTTGGCGTTTATACTTGTAGGCTTAGCCCAAGTAGAAATGAAGCATAAATGTAGTATGTGATTCCATGATTCCATTCGTTGGACAAGTACCAAGATGCACAACACATATCGGAGGATAGCACGTCTGAAAATCGCTCCAGCGATTATAAAGCCTTAAATGCATACGTCTAAAGGAGGGGCGTTGCTTTATATTGATTATTTGTACTTTTACTTCTTAATTCTCTTTTCGCTTAAGTTAGCTATATTACTACTATTTTTTACTACTCGTACCTTGAAAACTTTCATGGGTAAAGCATTTGCTGGTATAATTCGAAAAAGTCATAAATTCAGTAAAATATTTTTTTTTAAAGAACTTTATTAATTCTTCCTAATTACGGTGTTTGGAGCTTTGAATGTTGATTTCTGAGACCACTAAAACTAAATCAATGCTCCAAAAATTCTGGTAGAATTAGTGGTCCATTTGAGAGAGCAATTTCGAGGTAAAACCGTAGTTATTTCATATGAAAGAAAGTTCTAAACTTTCATCAGCTTCAAGCTTCATCGTGGGAGTAAATTGTCGACTACCTTCTTACTCATCCTGACATTTATTATCCCTCGAAACCTTTTTCCTTTGCATGACAACTTTTGTGGATACTGTAAGACTGAGACTTCTTCCTATTTCTTCTTTTCTATCATATGCGCCGCTGTTATAGGCCCTGCAAAGCAAAACGATGTTTGTTAGTTGTATAGAAGATACTTTATGTAGCCAAAGAATTCCTTTAGTCCACCACCAGCTGAATTGGAAACTTTTTACTCAATAAAAAAAAGCCTTCTTTCATAGTGTAAATGTATATATGTTTGTATGCCCGATAAATGAAGTCAAATCATAAATTCACTCTTCTAACACCAAATCGTGATTATTCCTTATTTAGCGAAATCTTTGCAAATAACATACATACATACATACATATGTACATATACGCAAAACCATTCAGTTTAATGTATGTAGGCGTTAGTGAAAGGTTAAAACTAACAATTTGTACAGTACGAACACTTAACACGAATATGGCACAGCAGCTGATATGTACATATGCATATATACGAATATGTATGTATGTATGTAGAAATTGGTATGGCATTATCCAGCTTGCGGCATTTCAGGCGAATATCCTTAATAAGCGAAATAATAAATGATGATGAGCAACAATGTAGCCACCGTTAAGTGAGTGGTGAGTAGCAATGGTGAGTGTGAGAGCACCGATAAAGGTCAGTTGGGTCGAACGAGTAAATTCATATGCGAAACCGACGAGTGCATGTGAATGAGCTAGTTGCTGTTATTGTTGTTGTTAGACCATTTCGTATGCAAATCAGCGCCAAAATAGATGTTGAAGCTGCTGTGGGTGCAACCATAAAATATGAAAAATAAAAATTTGCTAAGCGTTGTTGAGCCATTGCAACGTTAACTGTAAAACTTTGTGTAAATTCGTTAAATTCACTTTGAATGAACAGCAACAAGAAAGAAAAAGAAAGCCCAACATAACAAAAAAAAAAAAAATAAAAGTGTTTTACACTAGTAGACTAAAAAGGGGCAAATATGAAAAACTAAATTTAAAAAAGAAACTAAAAGCAAAATCATGTTGCTAACGCCCCTTCCGAATGTTGTTTGCTGTTTTTTCCCCCCTGTTATTGTTGCTGTTGTGGTTTGCGCTGCAACAACTATCGCTACAACTATGCTCGCAGCAAAACACCATCTATCAATTGGCAGCGAACATTAAAGTGCGCTGCATTAGCTACCAGTTAAATGCATGTTTGGTACGTGGCGGCGGCGCTCAACGCTCGAGGATAGCTGCTGAATGGATGCTACATGTTGGATGCTAAATATCGACCGCATGCTACAACTCTACATACGAGTACATGCTCGTACTTACATACATACATAAGTAGGTGTGTATCTATGCCGGACGCTGTATTGCCTTTGTTGTTCGCTTTCTTGTATGTTGTTTACGTCAAAAGTGGTTGTTTGTTGCCCAACTATCCTAGATCGTAAGCTCAAAATTGTTGTTGCTGCATGGACTCCATCGACGAAAAAAAGGGGAAAATAAAATAAGAAGAATTTGTTAAACACAAAAAAGCTAAATAAGCTAAATGTCAACAGTGGAGAATAACGCGGCAAAATTCGTAATCTTTCGTCACATTGTCATCTTTGGCTTATAAGAGGAGTTTAGAGAATTTTTCCCAGATGTCGTAAAACCAACCTTGAGAATTTTAGATCATTTCAAGATCCTAGCAGTAACATTTTATGCCGACGGTATGGAGGTTATAAGCAGTACCATAACAAAGTGTAAAGGTAGGAGATGTCTTAATCTAATTCTAATAATCTGACTATAGTCGTATCCTGAAGTATGAATAATATATAATATAATTGGCGCTTTGTAACCGCTGAAGCGATTTTTTTACATTCCCTGCCTAGAAGCGACTGCAATGAGAAAATTCAACTGAATTTTTTATTTAAATTCATTTTCTATAACTTTTGAATGTTGGTCGGTCCAAGACTCGTATTAGTATCTTTATCACACCTCAATCATATCTTCGTTGTTATTGTGGTCTATGGATCGCCAAGTAAATTTCTCCTTTCCGCTCAATATTACAGGCAATGCGGACTCAAAGTGCAGTGAGTTTGACTGTAATTTAGTTTTTGCATAGAAACCAATAAAGATCTCGCTTAACCGAACTGCTCTCGAAGGAGGTCTGATAAGGAAACCACTTAGTGGCTGTTTTAACTACGTAAATGACTTTAATTTTGCTTCGAAATAATTAAGTACAAGAAGGCGAATAGATAGATCCATCAAGATTTATACTTCCGTCTGTTGTCTGGCCGTCTGTTTGTACGCAAACAAATCTCTCAGTCTTTGAGATATTTCAACCAAACTTATTGCACAGCTGCACTGATATATCTAAGCGAACATTTGTCAAAACTGGCCAGATTGGACCAATAAAGTATATATATGTATGGTATGTATTGGTTCTTCAGATTTGAGATTTTGGGGCATCTAAGAGTGTAGAAATATCATAAATTTGAAGACAGCTATTCTTTCATATTTTTTATTTTTATTTTTATCTTTTTATGCGACGCTAAGCACTGTGCACAGTGGCGAATAAAAATTAAAATAAATAATAACTTAAATATATTACGCACAATATATATGTACATCCATACATCCTTTTTCGAGCCGATGTTTGTTACTTAGCCGCTCTTCTGTATAAACATACATACATATATTCGCTGCTAGAGCTATTTTAATGCCTTTAGGGAGGACCTTTTCTCTTTTGCTGACATGCTTACACACACACTGCTGCACAAAGAAACACGGCAGATGAAAGTGTGTATTTTGTAGACCATTCGCCTGCTTTTGATCCTGTTGTCGTCGTTCACTGTTGCTATTGTTGCCGCTTCAAGCCTCGATCACCGCCGCACCTGATAAACTGGACAGAGAGCAGCAGCAGCACATACCCGTACAGGTATTTTACTCAACTGTTCAACATGCAACAAAGGCGTAGCCACCCCAGTTTACCAAGTACATACATACATACATATATACATATGAACAAAAGAAATATAAAAGTTTATAATAATAAACAACATCGGAAAGCGAAAAAATACGCAGAATAAGTTGTTGTTGTTGTTGTTGTTGTTGTTGTTGGTTTTACTAAAACACATGCAGCTTCTGTGCGCTGCTGTGTTGCCATGTTGCAACATGTTGCATTTCTTTGCTTTGCTTGCCTTCGCTCTTTAGCTGGCTGCTGTTGGTGCAACACTATAATTACCGCATCCATGTCGTTGCTTTGCTACTTCATAAATTAGCATGCCGTATGTATATTTGTTTTTTTGTTTTTTTTTTTATTTTTTTTTTTTTTTTGATTTGTTAGCTACTTTTTTAACCTCCTTTGCTTGCTGGTCATGTTTTTTTATTGCATATTTTTTTCTATTTCTTCCACAACTTGTGTTGCCACTATGTTGCCGACTTTTTTTGCGCTTGCTGTTAACTACAGTTCAAAAACTTCCAAGCAACTACTAGTTGTTGCCAACAATTTCCTTGCGGCTTGCGGCCCACTTTTTCCTTAATTCAACACTTGCTACCACGCATTTTCATACAACAACAACAGCAACAACAACAATGGCAGCAAATAACGAATTTCTTTGGAAAACACAATACCCTGAGGACTGGAAAGGTACAAGCAATATTGATGTGCATAAACATTATACAAATGTACAAAATTTGCCCGCGAAACAACAACATCTAACGCGTTGCACATTAAGCTACTGTACGAGTATGTGAAGCATGGACTCATTCATCTACTTAATCCATTCACTAAGCTACGCTACTGTTCTGCGGAAGCGCCTACTTCTGAGATCCACCAAAATTTATTTTGACGTTATCATTTCTATCGTTGGTTCATCCGTTAAACTGCTGGTGATGCCAAAGAGGTTTGGAGTTAGAAAGATCTCAAATTTGACATATGTACATATATGCCAGCAGCTTTTTACTGCCTCTGATGGTGATCTCGTCAAAAATACTAAAGGCTATGGTTCCCGGCGGATGGCCCTCCCTGGATTAAGGCTATCGAAGAAATGTTATAATATAAACAGAACAATGTGAAGTAAAATCATCTGAAGTCTACTTCAGAGGTTTTAAGAAGGAGAAAGATTTGGTGTTTAATATCTCTCCATCCCCTAAAGTCCACAACGTCTGACGGCGAGCAAATATATTTTGCACTTTTTGTCAAACAGTGAAAATACTAGAAAAAAAGCCATAAAAAATAGCTCAAGTTACTGGAATGGCAGGAAATAGAGAATTCAAAAGCCAAATCGACCACATTGCGAAAGACGGTGGACATGACTCTACAGTTTGATATAGGCGAACTCACTGAGAACCTTACATTGACCAACGTAGTATGACATAGAATACCTATCACTCCGCTACATATATTTCTGATATAAGGAAAAAGATTTCTTTTGACGGAGAAAGTTTACTGCCTGTATTTTAGTATTTAACTGCTTTTGTTAAACTTAGAAACCAGACACACCCCAAGCATCAGAATACAAACCAAAGATGTTCGTGGCTTTTCTGAAATCCCTCTGAATTGATTTCGAGTCGATTGGTCTTCCTATATGGAAGCGATCAGAACTTTGGCAGTTGGAAATTGAGAAATACTAGCACAAAGCAAATTCTAATTCGGTATGTAAAGATTCATATGTTTTGTTGCAGCATTTATTATTCACTATTTGTTATTGTTAAATTTGGCAAAAGGTGAGTTTTTGGTTGTTGGCTACAAAGTCTATCTTTGGTGACTTAAAGAGGAAATGAAAACTTTTGGACGAGCTTCCTCGGCACTACAACCGGAAGTTTTATATTATTTCAAGACTCTATAAGGGATAAAAATGAAGTTACATTAACTGACCATGAGGAAAGTCGAATAGCAATCGCCCGCTTAAAAAACAACAAAGCGGTAGGAGCTGACGGCCTACCTGCAGAGCTATTCAAACATGGCGGTGAAGAGCTGAAAAGGTGCATACATCAGCTACTTTGCAGAATGTGGTGGTCGGAAGAAAGCATGCCCGACGATTGGAATTTAAGTGTGGTCTGCCCAATCCATAAAAAGGGGACCCCACAGTTTACGCCAATTACCGTGCGACAAGCCTCCTTAATATCGCATATAAGGTCCTCTTTAGCAGTAGATAGATAGCTTCGTCTATCTTGGAACCAATATTGCCGACCGTTGTTATTTTGGACTGAGTAGGCAAATGAAAGTAAAGTCCTCTCCCGACGAACGAAAACCGAACTCTAAAAGTCGCTTATTGTTCTCGTCCTGCTATATGGTGTGGAGGCATGACCGATGACAACATCTGAGGAGTCGGCAATAGGAGTTTTCGAGAGCCTAACGTGGATTTTTCTTTCTTTTTCTACCATTCTATATTAAAGAAATTTGAAGAGAATGGACATATGTTTCAAGACCTGTGTATCACCGTTTTGCTGGTTCCACTTCATATAGTGCTGCTGTAAGTGAAATTATAGCCGAAGACCCAACTAGTTTTATTTCTCGACGTTTTCAAAAGCTGAGACCTTCTTGCGGCACATTATGGCGTGTTTGGCACTTGGACTTTCACTTGCGTCCACATAACCTGAATCCAGCTAACCATTCACAATGCCGAACATACATCGATTGGGTGCTTGAACAACAAGCAGTGGACGCCGATTTTTCGACGAGACAAATTTCTCGCTCGTGGAGTACGTAAATAAGCAATACTGTCGGGTTTGGGGCTCCAAGAATCCTTAAATAAATGAAGAGAAGCCATTACGCCCACAAGAGGTCTTACTGTTTGATTGGATTTGTAATTGGATCTTACTTCTTTGAAATTGACAACGGTGCGATTGGCACTGTTAATTCGGAGCGTTATGGTCGCAATTAAAGAACACCCCTGGGACAATATGTGTTTTCAACAAGATGGTGCCACATGCCACGCAACACGAACGAGTATGGCTTTATTACGAGATTCAACTTTAACTCTTGAGCACTTGAAAATCAACATTCGTCAAGTTATGGCTGAGAGACTGCACAATATGTGACCAAAAATTACTTCAAACGGATCTCGAAGTTTTCAAAAATTAGCGAGGCAGTCTCTTCAATGATATAGGTAATGTTTAAATGTCTCGGTTCAGAAATTTCATGAAAAAAATTATTTTTAATGCATTCTATTTACGTTTATTTTTGAAATAAACTCAAAAAGCTTCGCATAAAAACTAAAATACGAAGGATAAAAGCAAAAAAAAAACTGTTACATTTTAAATTCCTTGCAAAATTTTCCCAGGCATAAAATTCTATAATAAACACTTCATATTCACGAGCATTTACGAGTACTATGTATGTATGCATGTATGCGTGTGTATTAATTGCTTCTCATGATTTGTCGGTGAAATTAATTGATTTTTAACATCCTTTCATAACACCACTCAGCGCCAATCAGGTAACCAAATAATGTAATCAAAAAAGTGAGATACATTTGACAATAACAAAAACAAAAACAAAAAAAAACATAACGCAACAACACAGCAACTTTCACCCAAAACACTAATTGAGATGGAAGCACATCAAAAGGATAATACGCCTTTCAACAGCTACATACTAACAGCTACACGTACAGTCGACAACAACCAATCCCCAGCAAATGGAGACAATGACGCAGCCACCTTCCATGCGAAAGGCCAACCCCGTCGATCCAGTTCAAATCAAGTTGATTCCATCGTTTGGCACATCCGCAGTGGCTTTGAAAATTATTACGATTATGTTGATTATGGAGATGGAGTTTTCAGCGGCTGTTGCCACTGCTGCTGTGGACCAAATGGCAACGTGGAGTTACAGCTTAACATACATACGTGTACATACACACACACAGTTGGAAATTGGAAAGACGATTGTATTTAAATGTTAGCTACGTTGTTGTTGTTGTTGCTGCTGCCACAATTGCAAATATGCTGACGCGGCATGAGCACAATTAAATCGTATGACTTTGAGTCAGCTAAACAAGTGTCTCATAGGAAGACTTCAAGGGCGAGAGGAATGCAGGCGAAGGGAGAAGTACATATGTGTTTGTGATGAGGCGCTCAGGTCAGTTGATGCCACTCAAGCAACTATTGTATTGTACTTTAAGCTGAACAGTTTGCTTGCATTCAACGCTGTCGACCGATCGAAGATCCGATAAATATGGAATGATCTTGCATACTTGCGGCGATCGCCGATTGTTCTTTATTTACTTCTTTTTGTTGTCTTTTTTTTCATCTGCGCATGCACTCCAAATGCCATTGCAGCGGTGAGTAGTTGAGAACGGTCGACACGTTGTTGCTTGTTGCATAGTGTCCGCACACGCCCCAGCCGACAGGTGAGAAAATAAGATCACTTGATGTGTCCTTAAAAATAATGCACAGTGTTTGATTTTTACAAAAGCAGGTACACAAAATTTGATGTGTTATTCAATTATTGGAGAGAATAAAGAAAGCAACGGTTGATGTGTATATATTGTCGCAGGAACACTATAGGCAAGAGATCGGGCTTGTCCTTGAAATAGTGCAAAGGAACGGCATAACTATAGGTAAACCTATGATACATGCAGTTTATGCAAAGTGGAAGCCCCTAGAATGGAATAATCATTCTAACCTTGGAACATTACGCCATGTGGAATATATCACTGCAAACTAGAGCGCAGACACTCCAGTGTTCTTAAGAGACTATCTCATGCTGCACGGATCATCGCATCTCTAAGCTGACGGCAGGTGGCTTTTTCTCCACCACAATATCTACAGACAAGAACTAGAGGAGGACAGACCCACTAGAGGTAAGCACCAATTAACTTCTTTACGGTTGGGTGGAAGCACGGTTTCCTTTGAAGGCAACTAACAATCGGTACAGGGACTAGGAACCAGACTATTGCAGAGGCTGCACAGTGGCATGACAGGCAACTGCAAGATCGACGAACTAGCAAAGGAAGGAACCCTTCTACCCACGATAAAATATAGGTACACACGATGCTGCTTTACCTCTGTTCACGACAAAGTTTATACTTTCACTAGCCTTTGCCAGGAAAACAGATACAAGATGGATGAACGAGATCGCGTGCAACGATCACCAAAGTTGGACGCAAAAAAAAAATTAAAACATCTTATCCCCTTAGATCGGTTCTCCATTAACATAACAACAGGCACAATAACAGGCCGTTGTTTAATGGGGCTTCACGGGAAAACCACTCCACCACCAATGATTTCTGTCGCAGCTGTAGGAACGAAGGAGAGGAGGAGTCTATAGAGCACTACCTCTGTCACTGTCCAGCCTTGACATCTGCGCGACACAAATTCCTTGGAAAACAATTCTTATACTGTCTCGCTGAGCTAAACTCAGCAAAATTGAAAATCTCGCTGCCATTATAAAGCACACGAAATGTTTCGATAATATGAGAAGGTGAAGACAGGAGCATCACAGCGGTATATTGATCTAAGTGCGCTTGGAGTGATTAGCCCGACGCTTCAACTCAACTTAACCCATTGCTCTGCTTTTTGCTGTTGCTATCGATAAAGTGGTGAACTCACTGCTTTGAAGAGTCAAGAGTAATATTTAAAATCACTCTCCGTGGCTTCTTCAGCATTTTGTTTTAATATTATTTTCACTTAATTAAACCTGAAGTTTTTTGACCAAAATTTATTTATTCCTTCGAACCCACCACACTGTAGTTTACCCTTATACATTTGTTGTTGCATATTACATTGTGTTCATGATGATGACGTTGCCGAAAACTCTTTTCATTCATTCATGATTTTCATATCTGCCTTTTGCTTTTTGCCTTTCACTAAGAGACTCCTGCGCGCCTAAAAGCACAATAGACAAATGCATGCACTTATACACGTATGTACATATACACGAGTACATACGAATAGTTGCAGACGACAGAAACGCCGCGGCGCTACTCCCTCATTTATTTCAACGACTAAGCGTATTTTCAGCGGTGAAGCGCCAGATGAAGGTCAAAAATACAAGCAACTGTACAACAACAAATGAAAGTACACATTGGTTGCCGCGATTGTGTGGTTTAAAGATCGTTACATGGTAATATTGTAGATAATTTCATCAATAAATTGTTTTGGACTTCCGTAGAGATGCTGAGCGGGTGATTAAGCGAGTCAAATGAACGGTTGTAGCAGATCAGCAAGCAGAGTGTCACTGTCGCTGCAGCAACAGCAACAAATTGAGTAACACCAATAATGGTGAATGATTTTAGCAGTTTTTTAACCCCTCGCCAGCAAGATCAGCCCTATTTGATATGACTGTTTTATACAACGAGCCATCATAGCCAAATTAAAAAAAAAAAACACATCAGATTTTTTTGCATTGATCGTTCAAATGGGTTTTCGATTTGGTTTGTGGTTCTCTTCATTGCCTAATTTTTGTGGCTTTTGCGATGGGAATTAACAGATAGCGTTTTTTTTTTGTGGATATGTATACTCACACGAATGTAAGTATGTATTTATAAAAAACTTTTAAAGCAAGTGCCTCTGCACAAGCCATAGAAAAACCCATTCATGTGTGCAACTCAAAAGCCGATAGATCAAGATCACTTTGGCCAACTTACAGCGCCGACTGGCTGGCGCTCCAACAGGCTGACTAGCGTTTTTTGGTATATAGAATTTATAGTCATGATTTGAAGCTTTTAGTGGCATTTCCTTTTGATTGAAATCACTTTTCTGTTACGCCAATAATGGCTAAAACACTCCGGCTTACATGGCGCATCAAGCTCACCAAACGTACTCACATACACACACACACTGACATATGATATGTACATATGTATGTATGGTATCTGTATGATCATGCATCAATATATAATAGGTATATAATATTGTAAGTACATCCAGCCGTCAGCGCTATCAGGCAGCTCTGTCGCTGTTGTTCGGTGTAAGCCCGGTAGCTAATTGATTTTGTGTTTTAAGTGTAGTCCGTCTATAATAACCAACCGACACGACCACGATGCGACTTTCAACCACATCACGGCTTATTGGAAAAGTAAGCGCTTGCCGCACCGCACCTTGCCAGAATTCCAAAGTACATACATGGTGTGTGAGTTCATATTATACGAGTATGGATGTGTGTATGTAAGAATGATTCAAAACTTCGTTATATATTATGTGTGTATGGTGCAGTGTAAACTCGGCATATAATTGTTGTGAGAACTTGCGGCAATATCGCTTGCATAAATTAGTACGGTGTCATATATAGTATGTATGCATATATTAATACATATGGATATATTGATATATGTATGTATATACTTCCTATACATAATATAAATACAAACAAGTTTGTACTTAGAAGGGAAAATTCCCTTTTGAAGCTATGAGAAGGCAATTAGAAGTAAAACGCAGCTGTGAGAATTAGACATAAGAAGCATCTAAAGCTTCGGAAATTTTGCTGAAATCGAATTTCAAGAGAATGCACTCCTATATACATAGTTACAGTTCCAATGCTGTACACCATTCCTACTCTTACTCGCGACTAAAAGAGCCTTCTTCTTCTTCTCAATCTTCTTCTTCTTCTTTATTAGCGTTGGCACTGCTTAGGCCATTCCATATCTAGAAAAAAGTATCGCTCTTTGCGTACCAGCAACGACGAATACCGAAGTCATTTTCATTGCGTAGATTTCAAAATTTTTATTCCGACGCCCTGAATTTAACTTGATCTCCAATCTTTTAATAACCCACGAAGTTCTTCCATATTTAGTTAACTCAGTTTTACAAGCCCAAAAGAGCGATAACTAAGCCCTCTCAATCTCGCTTTTTAAAATTTAAAGTAATATAAACATAGAGCCATTCTGGTTCTCCTTCTCAGAGCTTGTCGTAGAAATGTGCTTAAAATTATTCCTCCCCATAGTTCTCTAGTGTAGAAAAGGGATCTTAATTTTTGGGATCAAAGTTTTCGTAACATAAGAAACGGCGATCTTAAGAAACTCTTAAAGAAACTTACCTATCCGAATAGAAATTTTTGCAAAGAGACAGCTGCACAGTATATTTTACTTTTTCGAACTAAAAACAATATTTTGGTTCTGATATTACGATTATTATCAGTCGTTTTGGTTACCTTTCCGCATTGCAAAAATTTTAAATATTTCTTATAATATTGTATTTCATCAAAACAAAAACAAACGAATATCCGTAACACTGGCATTTAATGAAAATCAAAATAATGAGAGCCAGAAAGGAAACACTAACAAAATTAAAAAAAAAAGAAACAAAGACGGTCAAAGAGGGCAGTACCTACGAACAAAGAAACAAAGTAAACAATCTTTAACTGCACTCAGCAGCGCAACAACGACATTCCACACAAGGGGGTTGCGCACTAAGCCGTTGCAAAAGTGCAAATGCATTATGAAGCGTAGCTAAACCCTTTTGCAAAAGTAAACAGTGCAGAAATCATTTTCCTCATTTTCCCCTTGCCATTTCGCCCTGTGTACCCGTACATACATACGTACAAATGTATTTTTTTTTACGTTTCCATCGCAACATTTCAAGGTCCAACCTGCGATTCCACACCGGCAGACAACCATTGCAGATCAGCAGCCACTTGAGGCTTGCAAAAACACAGCAGAGACACATGCACTTGACGGACATGCACCACTCTGATCCTATTAGGCAGGTCGTGGCTTCTTGCTGGCCGTCATATTGGCTAGTTCTACAATGCGGCAGCCTGCTGATTGAGTAGCTGTCTGGCGCCAGCACTACTTGAACCAAGAGAATTAGGGCGTTAAAGTACTTAATCCAGTTTTGCTTAAGAATGTTGCTGAAAACTTGTTTAATTTTCTTCGTTTTTTTAGAATTTTCCAACATTCTTTATATTCTTTTCCTTTGAGCTCAGCTGCCCAAATGTGTGGCAGGTAAACACACATACATATTTTGCATACCGATACTTATTTTATATAGGAGATTTTTCTTGAATTTTCTTTAATAGGAAAAAGTACTGAAAAAGGCATTGGAAGTGATGAAATTTCTGTCAAAAATACTTAATTTCTCCCCATCCAGGTGGAGATTTTCAGAAAAATATTATATATTTGCGATCAAATTTTTTCGCATTAAAAAAGTTTTGTGCTAAAGTAGTACGAGATCAGTTTCTTTAAGGCTTTATTGAGCTAGATGTGTGAAAGTCTACAGCACACGGCAGAACGAACTGACTGAAACTAGTTCCAGACTTGGCAAATCTACCATTGACCAGATATTCACCATGCGCGAATCTTGGAAAGGACCTGTGACAAATTGATCGTCACCCACTACCCCTTCATTGTTGTTAAAGCCTTTGATAGCACGAGAAGAAGCTACCTTTTCGCCGCTTTGTCTGAATTTTGTTTCCCTGCAACACTTAAACGAATGCGTACACAGAGGTGTCAGACAAGGTTCGTTGTTCTGCTTTCTCCAGACTGGAAAGTAAGCTAGGCAAAAGGCTCTGGCAGTGAACGAAGATAAGACGATATATCTCCTGTCATCAAACAAACAGTCATCGCTTTCGCTTTTACTTCGGTGTCATTGTTGACAGTCATAACTTTGAAGTCGTGGAAATTTCGTCTACCTAGGAAATATTAACATCACCAACAAAGTCAACCTAGAAATCCAACGCAATGTCGCTCTTGCAACTAGATGCTCCTCTGAATTTAGTAGGACATTGGAAAGGAATTCCTCTCTAACGCACATGAACCAAACACTCATCAACCCCATGCTACTTTATGATGCCGAAGCGTGGACGATGATGAAACCAGATGAAATGGCGCAAGGAATTTTCGGAAAAAAGGTATTGTGAGCGGATTATGGACCTTTGCGCATTAACAACGACGAATATTCGCCCGATTTGGCTCCCTCGGACTACAGTCTCTTCGCATCGCTGGAATAAGTGTATCGAGATAAAAGGGGAATTACATTGAATAAAATATAAAAAAAAAAAACAGTTTAAAAAAATTTGTTTTTTCTTTCCCAAGAAGGTTACTTTTCACCCCACCTAGTATTCAACGCGAAATCTCGCGTCACCTCTGCTATAATAAATTTTTATCAGCACCGTGTGCACTCTGCAAGAGGCCAAAGCAGTGCCTACGCTCTCGTCATGTTATTAATAATAGAATTAAATTCTGTTGCATTTTATTACAACGTCCTAACTTACTTTGATTTATGCAAGAAATACAATGTTTATAATTTCCTATGACTGCCCAATTGATAAGATTAAATATGGCCAATATAATGAGCCCTGTGAACCGACACAGACTTCAGCGTTAAAGCGGTGAAGCGTTGATTGATGACTTATTTAACTGTGCTATCTTCAGTCAAACAAACAATTAAACGGTAGCGGTAATTTTTCTAGTTTTTTTTTTCGATTATTTTCACCCAGTTCTCTTTATGAATAAAGCTTTGAAATTATTATTTCCCATACGACTATTGAATTAATTGTTCAATTATCCATCCGATCTGAACGCTCATTCAGCGTACGCCACTCGAACGTTGGTTACGCGCATTGTTTGCGAAATTTTCCCACCAGATTGAAAGCAGTTTGGGGTTGCGATAAGTGGTTACATAAGATTTTGATTTTCGCATTGGTTGGAGACTACTATGGTAGGGATTTGTAGGAGGGCGGCAGGTCAAGTCTGCTTAAGAGGAGAAATATTGAACTCTTGACTTTTGTAGTGGGCGAGAGTGCGTTACATTAAGCCTACATAAGTATGAAAGAATCTCCAGAGTCAGAACTCAGTTTATTTTACTATTATTATTTATTTTTCTCTCTTTTATTCTTGCTATGTTTACAGTTTAGATTTACAGTTTCGTTAGCAACAAGTTCTTTTCAATACTTCACCCAAATAAGTGAGGAAACAAAAGAATTGAGAACAGAAACGGTATAAAAGCTAAGAATAGAAAATCTTTAAAAACGTTGCTGAAGTTCTAACATGAAAATTTGGCTGATTGACAGTTTAGCGGTTCTAAATATCATCAGCTTTTAAAACAAAATAAAAAAGAGAAGAAAACATCCAACCAACCGTAGCAAGCGGTAGCAATGGATATTGTTGTTATTATTAATTCTCTTATTATCGCGAAAAAATGTGTTGTTGTACAATAGTAGTCGGGAAATCGACCCTCAATAAGTAACAAAGTCAGCGGGCCAAACACGCATATACTCACTCGTACATATGTACATACATATACTCATATGTGAATGTATCATAAAGGCAGCGAAAATGACCTCGAGCTAATCTTAAGCGCTGCAGTGAATTCTCATAAAAAGAGAAACCAAAGCTAAGGAATACGAGCATAATAAACATTTGCAGCCAAAATTAGCAAATTGCCTGTAAGGCGGTAAAATTTATATACACACATGCATACATATGTACGTATGTAAATATCAGTGGTAAGAAGTATAAACGCCTAACTCGTCTTATTATCAGCATACGACTTAGTGTACTCAAATCTACTATACTATATGGTGCCCACCTTTTATATGGATTCTTATCCTTAAAAGCCTATCACCTGATCGGAAGTAGCATTAGATGGTATCATTTTTTTTTTTTTTTTGGAGTAGAACTACTTTCTAAATAGTTTTAAAATTAGACTTATGCCATTATAACTGGCAAAGCTAAATATACAAATGCATAATTTATATATATGTACATATACATATGTATTTACATACATATGCAAAACGTGAAATCATTCATAGTCCATAGTGAATCAAGGAAAAACAAATTATAAAAATTTTCTGTTTTGCAGAGATATGAAACAATTTGTGATAATCTTATGAACGGAAATATATAATAAAATCATAATGAAAGAGAAATAACCGTAAATAGAGTGTAAAATTTTATATGTAAAAGTTGAAGTGGAGAGTTTTACGGAAAAGTTTTCTTTTCACATAAAAGAAATTTTTTTTATTAAGAAATTAAAGTCACTGAAGGGCAATAGAACAAATCATAAACCACATTTCTAGCACGTTTGATGGGCTTGAAATCTAGGAAACTCAGATGCCTTGGACATATTTTTATTTCGTGAAAAAATCTCACTTTGTCACAAACAAACTCATTTACAATGTTGCAGGGCAGTCATTGACAAGAGATGTGACCAACCTCTAGGGTAGTGTACAGGATCTGCCTAACTATAGCCAAGTCCTTCTTGTTTCACGGAGTCGCTAAAAATCGTTCAACGCACAACTCTCAGCAGCACCTGCAGTGTTTTAGGAACGGGTCAAGCCTGGACGTCGTATATGGTATAGTGCCTGTGGTTACTGCGAGTTTGTAGGTCTAACGTCGCAAAAATCGATTTTAGAAATAGCGAGTCTAGATGCTCGAACGTGGTATACTTCGTTATTCATTAGCGGCTCGTCTTCATCCCCAGCTGCATAGATCACTGTGTCTATGAACTTCATTGAAGAAAAGGAGCATTGAACTTCTTCAGGGATGAACTAAAGGTTCTCGAAAACTTAAGCACGCAGTCTCTGTCGAGAATTATCCAAGTTTATAGACCAATTGCGGTGCTTTTTAGGAAGAGGTTGTTGTTATTATGGAAGAGGAGGACACGGATAGTCAAAATAATATGAATGCCCTTCTTCATTCATGGTGAAGACCAAATTTGTGAGAGAATGGGATTCTAACTGTAGTAATTATGTGGAGGAAGAAATGAAATCATCTAGGCCCCGAAGAGTTAACACTTTTTAGCTTTTTTGTAGCATAGAGAAAAAGCAGATTTAGAGTTATATGCCGAGCGTGCGAATGAGCCACCTAAACCTAGTCTAAACTATGTCCTTCTGGTCTTTCTAATTTTTCACTGATTACTTACTTACTTACTTTACTGGCGTAGACAGCGCTTACGCGATTATAGCCGAGTTAACAGCATTGCGCAATTCGTTTCTTCTTTTTTCTGTGTGGCGCCAATTGGAAATACAAAGTACAGCCAGGTCCTTCTCTACCTGGTACTTCCAACGGAGTAGAGGTCCTCCTCTTCCTCCACCGGTGGGTTCTGCATCAAAAACTTTCAAAGCTGGAGTATTCGTATCCATCCGGACCACATGGCCTAGCCATCGTAGCCGCTGCTTCTTGATTCGCTGAACTATGCCAATGTCATCTCGTACAGCTCATCGTTCCATCGTCTGTGATATTCGCCGTTGCCAACTCGAAGGGGACCATAAATCTTTCGCGAAACTTTTCTCTCGAAAACTCCTAACGCCGACTCATCAGATGTTGTCATCGTCCATGCTTCTGCACCATATAGCAGGACGGGAACGATGAGAGACTTGTAGAGTTTGGTTTTTGTTCGCCGAGAGAGGACTTTTCTTTTCAATTGCCTACTTAGTCCAAAGTAGCACCTGTTGGCAAGAGTGATTCTGCGCTGGATTTCAAGGCTGACATTATTATTGGTGTTGATGCTGGTTCCTAGATAGACGAAATTATCTACGACCTCGAGGTTATGACTGTCAACAGTGACATGGGGCCCAAGTCGCGAATGCGATGACTGTTTTTGTGATGACAGGAGATATTTCGTCTTGCCCTCGTTCACTACCAGACCCATATCCTTCGCTTCCTTATCCAGTCTGGAGAAAGCAGAACTCACGGCGCGATTGTTGAGGCCTATAATGTCGATATCATCGGCGTACGCCAGCAGCTGTACACTCTTATAGAAGATTGTACCTCTTCTATTCAGCTCTGCTGATTATTTCAATAATATCTATACAGTCTGATACATATGCACTCATATATGTATGTACTCTTTATCTGTTAAAAATTCAAAGAAATTTAATAATTTTCAATAAAACGTGACAGTCTGTTTTTTACTAAATGAGCCAAATATGTATGTACATTTGAATGTAAATTAATATCAAGAAATATCATAGCACCCTCTAAAGTTGCTACTGCAATTTGGTAAGAATCAAAACATAGTTTCAGATATTATTTACATGCAATCATGCAATTTTCATCGATGTGTGTAATTTTTTCGTGATTAACGGTCATGGCCTAACTTCTTCCTCTGTAGATAGAAAACGTGCTTCAATTCAAATTGAAATTACTGAAATTTTTCATTTGGTAACAAAACACGGATATTCCAATACTTTTCCCTACCATTTATTTGCTACTCGAACCAAAGACTCTTCGAGCGCCAGTCAGCCAATCAAGGCACTCGGTTAACTCTGCTGCTCCATTGCACACCGTTCAAAAATTATATCTCTCATACATTATTTATACACCGATTTCATAACGAGGTTTTTCCTTAAGGGTGTCTGTATGATTTCGCAATTCTTATGAATATAAGCACATTTCCTAGTCATGGATAAAAACAATATGTATGCACATATGTATTCAGCTCAAACATTATAAATTCCCCAACAATGGAAATTGTATTTGTAGAAAACCAGCAACTTTACATAGATACGTATTACATACATATTATATAAATTGGTAAGGTCAGGTGTTGGTGAAGTCCCGGCGAACCTGATGACGCACAAATCGAAATCACTGCTGGAATGGTTGACGACGCGCCGGTCAAAACACTTGTCGATTCTCAGAGGTGTTCGTTGCAAGGCACCCAACCTCAGCAATGTGAATTTGACGCTCTGCACTCAATTGTTTTCGAATAATAAATGTATGGAGATATACCTGCAAATACGAGCATATATGTACATTTATAATGCACATCGAGGGCCCACCATATTCAGTTAAACTTAAATGTTTCTTTTGTCGGAAGATTACATGCGCACATACGTATGCGTATGCGCATATATACATAGCTAAAGAGCTCACAAAATTGTTCGGGCTTGGTAAATTTGAAACGACTCCAAACTAAGGGGTTTCAAACCAATTCGGTCAGTTCTCAAAATAGAGCTTCACATGCAAGTTGTGGCCTTGCTTGGAAGCGATAACCTATTTCATTGGAAAGATTTTACAGCTGTCAACAACAATTTGTGTTAAATAAACATCATTTGCTGAAGTCCATCGAATACTTCTTGAATTTTATGATGAACCTACGCCTTGCCAGAAACGACTGAAAGGCATGAAAAAGCTCGACTCTACGTGGCTGTAACGGCCAAAACCTACTTGTAAACGCTGAAATAAGAGGTCTTACTCCACCCGCCCGCCTTGATCATTCCGACTCTTGCTTTTTCGATGAATGCAAAACGATTTGAGGTCTTTTGAAGTAACTGAAGAATGGCTCAATGATTGGATAATACTTTGAATGTTGAATTTTGTCTTTTTTTTTAATAAATAAATACTTTTTTAACATAAGAAATGCATCGCATTAATTTTAATGTGTACTCCCAATAGAAAATTTAAAGTCGTAATTTGCAAGTAATTTTCTGGTTCTGGGTCGCCATTACACACTCCCCAAAAGATAAACTTTTGATTGCAGAATGAGCTAATCCAATTTACTATTCTACAAACAGTGAAGAGAAAGAATCAGGCTCTCGATCACATGAGTTCAAGAGGAAGGCGAAGCGCATTTTCATCTAGAAAAGGAAAGAGGAGTTTGAATACAAGGTATATGTATACTGGGTCATGTCGTTCAGTTGGATTAAAGCACTACAATTCGGAAAATATTTTATGAAGTACCCGCTGGTGGATGTACAACAAAACAAATGAAAAATCTATGTACATTATGCAGAGCTTAAATTTTACTCAAATATATTTTAGTACGAGCTCAAGCAATTCGAACTTATTCGTACCTTTTAAGACAAATTCACACACGGTAGTGGCAAAATTACAAAAACAAAAAGCTTATGTATTTTTTTGTGTAACCGTAGTTTCGAAAAGTCAAAAACGAACAAAAAACAACTATGAATATATAGGTTGAGCCTAAAACTTAATCCCGCTTATACATTTTCCGTAAATTAACGCCTGAAAGTATAGAGGATTTCAAAGTAACTCAATTAACAAAATAGCGGCTAAAATAGCGCACTTAGTAGTTGTTGGTTAATATTGAATTGAATAATACAACAACAGATTACATGGCTGGTTTTGGCTCAGTAGTAGATCTCTCGCCTGTTAAGTCAGAATCCGTTGGTTCGATCCCTGCCATAAGAAGTCTGATGAGGAGATGTGGTGATCTCCGACACAGCTGTCACTTCTACGATTTTTCTTTATTGTATAACAAAAAAAAAATATATATTCAATTCATACAAACAAACAAGGCCTTTCGCTCACTAAAAACTTTTAACAAAAAAAACGAAAATTTTTCAATGTATTTTGTTCGTGTAATTTGTTAAAATGGAAGGAAGAACAAGCAATCATATAATGTGACAACTTTACCTATTTTACCTTTACCTATAAATATAATATATAAACCTTTGTGCCATTTTCACTTTTTCCTCAGAACTCTTTTCCATAATTTTATATTTATGTATTTAAACAAAGTGCAGAATTTATTGAAATACTATAGAAGTTTTGACAAACAAAATTGAAAATTGAAAAATGTGAAACAAATATTTGAGCAATAAACGAAGATCGAGCGGGCATCTAAAGCTCTAAACTAATGTGCTATTGCTTTTACTTAGAATCTTTTTTAAAATATAATTTTGTTTCTATTTTTGTATATAATTCAAAATTGTAATATTTGAAGTGAATTTTTTTCTATTTGGAGACGGAGTAAAATAATACAAATTTTACTTTCTTTTCACTTTATCACAGGTGGTCCTTTCGTCGAAATTTATATTTTTCACGCAAATATAATCCGCTTAATGTTTGCCTTTATTCTGTTTTTTTTTTGCAGTAAACAACAGGTACTTTAAAATATACTTACATACCTACAAACACATATCTTTACACAAACACCACACTGAATATCTCTCGGTCAGGATTAGCCACAAAGGACACTCTTGAAAAAAGGACAAAATTCCAAAAGAGAAATATAGTTGGCCAGCGGTTTTATGGTTTGTTGTGTAATTTCCGTTAATACCAATGGGATCAATACAAAATACCAATTTGAAGACAATGCCTAACTAATAACCAAATGACAAGGGTGTCAATGAGAAAGGCGGGCGCAGGGTATTTGCTGATACCAAAACGTATTTTCGAGTGTGCTCGTATGTATGCATTCTTGTGGTTTGCGGCAGATAAAAGACACAAAATATCAAGGTGTTGTTGCTGGTTGCATTGTTGCAACATTACGCTTGTTTTTGACATGAGGTTACATCTATCTGCGCCATTGTAGCGGCGGTAGGTCCACACTGCACTAGCAATTGTTAAGGCGTTGCGTGAATTTCCTACGCCGAGTTGTCGGGGGTGCGGTTAGTTTTAGTCAAACGATTTGTAAGCGTGGAATTTAAATGTCTTTTCAATTTTCACCTTTTTCTTTATGACTTTCTTTTGCTGCTGCTGCTGCTGCTTTTCTTTGTGCGCGTAAATAATTATGTAGTTCTATGTATATTAAAAAAAAAATGTATTTATTGAAGTCATAATAACTAATAAACAGGCGCATTGTGTGTGCGCTGGTGTGGAGTGGCCTTCTTTTAACAGTTTCAAATTGAGAATTTATGATGGGCCAATATTTGGGAAATTAAATAATCGTTTTGACAGATTTATTTGTTTTTGGTTTTTGTATCTTTTTTTTGTGCTCCTCTGAAGAAAAGCAGGTTTTTTGTTTGCTTTGCGTTCTTATGGTGGAACTTTGCGCACTAAAATATGCATGTATGGTACATATAAATATGAGAAATTTGAAAATTTAATTTCCAGAGCAGTCACACGTTGTATAAAAATTTCATGAAAATTTAATTGAAATTTCAGGAAATTAGTTTGAACGGCCATTTTGCAAAATTTCTGGTTGGTCACACAATGCCATTTTTATTTTCTCTTCATTTCACTTTCGGGTGTGCTGGTGTCAAAATGAATAGAAGAAGACTGTTACTGAGAAAATTTTTATTAAATACTAACAGACCCGGCCACATATTGCAAAGAACGGTAAAAAATCCCTAATTAAGAAGCATCTAAGTCAAAATAATAACCTTTTAATTATATTATTGATCTAGCTACTTCTTTGTTTGAGGGAGCCAATTCTTCGCTGCTCAAAGGCTTTCACGAATATTACAATATTAATACCTCGAAATAAGCCAAGCGCACCAGTTGGATCTTTGCATTTTCACATTATTGAACCCATAGCCCCTAAGCAGTATCTATGCTTATATCCGAATCATACTAGTTTTTGTCAATCTCTCGATAAACCCTTTATCGTAAAGAAAGCACTTTTATAAATATTTCGAACAAATCGAACTTGACTCCAGATCCCTGTTCCATTTCCAGGAAACACAAGTATTCTCCATTTAGGCATATCATCTAAAAATTTAACTACAACGAACCTTGAATACGTATATTTTTTTCAAATACGAGGGGATTAATAAAAGTTACCGAACTGACCAGAAAAAAAGTAAAAAATTATTTTTGTATTTATTAGTAATCTTTGTCCTTTTTCATCTTCTCTACATAACCGCTATTGATTTCAATGCATTTCTTAAGCCTGTAGATCCACTTCTGAAAACAGTCTTCAAAATCTTGCTTTCTAAGCTTATAAAGTTCAGTATTAACCGCATAAATTATCTCCTCGTTGCAATTAAAGACCTTTCCTATTATTTTTTTTTTTAATTTTTGGAAATTTTTGGCCAGAAATCACAAGGTGGTTTATCCGGGGAATATGGTGCTGAACTCTTTCTTCCTGTTTTCCAACAAATTTTTGAAAACTTTTGGTAAGCACTCTTCGGTGTACCATTTTGCAGTCACCGTCTGACCCTTTTCAAGTGGAATAGCAGCTACGATTTTAGATCGGGTGAAGTAAACTAACTGAGACTGCTGTTTGGTTTCTGGATCGTACTAATAGAACCAAGATTCGTCACCAGTAATGACTTTACGAATGTTGCTAGACTGACCATTTTCTAATTGAGCAAAATGCACTTGAGCCTCTTATTGGGCTTCATTTAAAATTCATGGCACTCATCGAGCAAATCTCTCCATTCAAGCCCAATTCATTAGCAATAATTTCTTGTGTCAATCGTGGGTCTTCGTAAATTTTGGACTTCACCTGAGCTACAGTGACGTCTTTAATGGAAGATTTTGGTCGACCTTCTTGGAGCTCGTCCTCTAAGGAAAAATGTTCGGTCTGGATCTTCGGAACCACTTAAGAATAGTCTTTACAGACGGCGCAATCTTTCCATGAATATTTGTATTGGCTGTAAATTACACCAAAAGCCAAAGAGAATCACAAATTCTGTTTGCGTTGGTGGTGGAATTTCGTCTGAGCTATCCTCAGCAATCTAGCGTTTTCTCGTCCCCATTTAGCCGATCGTTTTAAAATTTGAAAGAAAGACTAGCAGAGTAATTACAAAGGATTTGGTATTTTTAGATTTAACAAAAACAAATTGAAAGTCTCTGGTTCAGTTCCCACTTCTTGATACAAAACCAAGCCACATTCATTCGGTTAGCTGTCAGTGCGGCAGAGAGACTTTTATACACATTAGTTTGTGAAATTCTCTACTTGCGCATTGCATTTGCGCCAATTGAGACATTTGCATGCCTACTTAACCAAATAAATCGCACAATAGTTATTACATACTTGTCTGCATGGGAAAATTGTTTAGGCAACTAATTTGCCACTAGAAGATTCTAATAAAGTCAAAGAAAATTTGCAAGCAATTATTCAATCCATTTTACTGTTGTACAAGAAATTGGTGCGCACTAGCAGTTTCATAGTTTCATACATATTTACTGTTAAAAATATGTAAGTATACATGTGTGTAAATATTTCAGTGCATTTAATATTGCAATAATGATTACAAAAACAACTGATATGTAACAAAAGAAAGTTGAGTTAGAGGAGCAATGAAATCACTCGTGAAGCATTTTTTTAGTTTTTTTTTTTTTTTTGTTTTGTTGTTTTTTTTTCCTGCAACAAGTGAATAATTGCGTAGTAAATTTAGTCACAAAGCGTGCATTCCATTGTAAAAGCAATGACAGGAAAATATTAGAATTTTTTGCATTAATCGCTCATAAGCATGTATGTAAGTATATATGAATGTGTAGTAAATATGTTGGCATTGTTATTGCTTTTATTTCATTAGTCATTAAATTCGTTTTGTGCCACTTTTTTATTAAAAAAAAGTAGTTTCGTACGATATTTTTGCACGACAAATGTATAGTTTGACAAATAAAAAGTCAATAGGGGTATTCCTAAAGTCTAGCAAATGTCTGCTATGTTGCACCGATTGCTCGGCTTTCCCATCCGCGCCATGCATATTTTTGTTATACTCATATACCATACGGCTGATGGTTTTTTTTACGAGGAGCCTTTATTTCATAACCGCAATATACTCGGAGGGGTGGACATTCCCTGCCGAGGAGCGACCGCAATTCGAAAATTTAACTTAATTTTTTATTTAAATTAATTTTCCATAACTTTTGGATGTTGGTGGCACCGGGATTTGAACCGGAGCCTTCCGAATGTCAGTACGCAATGCTAACTACTCGGCTATCGCGGTATTAAAATTTACCATTCAGTAAATTTTTTTACTATTTCGTATTTTGAGTTCAGTGTTACCCGCGAAATGACCCTTTTCATCAAGGCAAATTCACACACAAGAATACAAAAACAAAAAGCCTATGTATTTTGCTTGTGTAATCGTAGTTTTGAATAGGCAAAAACGAAAATTTTTCGCCTTGTTACGCACACAAATATTTATGTCACAATGTGCTCTCTGTAATATTTTTCTTATTAACAAAACTTCATTCAATGTTTTCATTTTAAATATGTGAAAATAGAAAAAAAATATTTTTTTTAATTTTTCCATTCTAAAGAAGTGAATTTTCAGCTGCTCAAAAACAAACGAAGAAATAATCGTGAATAGCAAAATAACTTAAAATGCGTTATCTCTTGGAATTGGAAGAGTTCAAGAAAATTCAACGTTCATTTAGTTATTTATTGAATAATGTAAAAAAGATTTTAAAAGCGTCAAACGCAGCTGTACATAGTGAAGAGGAGACTTCCTGATTCTTCACTGGAAAATAAATGTAGACGTTAAAATGATTTGATAATATACGCCTTTATTTGATTTTAATTTGTATAGGTTCCAGAAGTGAAATCAAAAGTTTTCAATTTTTTTTTTGTTTTTTCTTGAAAATTCAAAAACTTCAATTTTGTGGCCTAAACACATTTTATTTTTCAACGCTATCTGTGGTGACAAATACGTCTATGTACATACATGGGTAGTCTGCATAAAATGTTTAACACAAAGCACCTAAATGGAGTCCCAGTAAAATATAACAAACATACGTTTCACATTAAAACTTGCCCATGTAGAATGAAACATATACTGTCCTTTAGGTAATGGAAGAATATCCGAAACATAACGGTGAAAATGAGAAATAGGAAGCTTTTCAACTACGAAGTCGTCCTGGAAAAAATTTAAATAAATTTAATCTGATTATTGTACATACATATGTACGTATATGTAATTATGTGCACTTACAGGTCCATAGGGGCACGTATGATTTATATTCGAATAGTTCTCAAATAAGCTGTGCAAGTAGATAATTAGAGGATTTGTACGACTTCGAAGATATTTGCAACCATCAAAAGTTACGTTATAAAGAAAAGGCTTATAACCATTGGCCTTTTTCAATAATGAAAAATTAATCTGAAAAAGTTTAAACGAAAGGTTATTGTGACATCTGTTTAATGCTCAACCAATTTAAGTAAAAGATAAATTAATATCAACAATCATAATTTAAATTGAAGCAATTAACGCAAGTTTCGTGAAAACCAATTATTTTTTACCGTTGAATTCGTTAATAGCTCCGTTGTGTGCAACTTCAAACGCATCGAAAAATATTTATAAGTGCGATTCACCGATTTTATGAAGCAATATTCGGTAGTTATATAACTCGGATCAGCAGTTATGCATTTCACATTTGTGAATTGTACTGCAGCCTCCGTGCGATGCTGGAAATTTCGCTGAGAAAAGACACAAAAAATTTTGTGAAAATATCACTTTTAATCACTTATTTCTAGCTGTATTATTTTAATATCACAATTTCTTATATTATTTTATTTTATTTTAGTTTACGAAAAATGTGTTGGCTTACATTGGCAAGAAAGCTGATCACCGCAATACAAAACAGGAGTGTCCTCATTTCGAAGGTTTAATCAAAAATGAAAATACCGTTAATAGCATATAAATAATGTATCGAACAGAAATATTAATAAATAATAAGTCGGGTAGAGATGAGTTCGGTTCGAACCGCATATTAGGAGCGGTTGGTTAATATTGGACGCAGTTTTTGCCCAATATCGATCATGCCAAGTTGTGATCATAATTTTCTACTCTTATTGCGATGGCATATTTATATTTCAAATATATGATTTTTTCCAAAGCGGTTATCAAGCGCCAATTAATTAAGAATAATTACAAAATCGGAATATTGGTATGATTCATATTCATTTTAAATGTCAAACGATCAAGCTATGTGTGCTTTCCCAATTAATACTCAAACCATTTTTTCAGTTTCATATATTTAACATATACATTTGTATATGTTCAAAGAACCATTATCTCAACAAAATTAATATACTCTTTAAACTATACAGGTAGTAAATACCTTAATAAGCATTAATATACGGTTGCATTAATCGCTATTGTATATTTATATGTATGAGTATATATTTATTTTTTAACAAAAAACACCAAATCAAATAATGGAAATGAAAATTTATTTTGATTTCAATCTATATAAAATTATAATTATACATATATTATATATAAACTAATAGTTCTAATTTTAATGTGATATATTTGAATGGAATCCAAATCAGTAGAGAGCGATATGATAGTAGTAGTCGATCAGTTTTTCGGCGCAAGAATAAATAATAAACACACATGACAGGCAACGTACATTGACCGTGCAAAAATCATGGGCACACCTCTTCATTTCCTTCTACGAGTTCCTATCCACTTTAATTATGACAGACGTTCTGACTAATTATTGCACGATTTATTTTAGGTTTTTTTTTCGCATTACTCAAGTCGTGAACCCTCCCTAATAAATAACTAAATTGTTTCAGGAAAAAAAGTAAAATATTTATCAGCATTTATCGAACTATGATTTTTCTGAATAGGTCGGTTTCAAGTCCACTACCCCATTTCCTACCGAGCGAGATCGTATATGTATGTACAAAACTTAAACCACATTCTCATTGTGAGAGTTATTTATTTCACATGAATAAAAATTTATGTATGATGCACATTGCATTAAAAGGACAACTAACGTACGCTATGAAATTTCCCGATTTTTACGCCTGTAAACGCAAGGATACCTCGTTTATGCACGCACATATAGAGCTTAAGCCATGATACCATCTATCAGGTTATGGAACGACCCGAGCAAATCTGATCTGCTGGCGCTGGTCCACAAAAGTATATTGAATCGAACTGTAAATAAGATTTTTCTGATCGAACCATGAATAAAACTTTTTAGAACATACAAGTCCCAGCTCCACTTCCCGGTAGAAAAAGGAGTACTCGTGCTAAACTAATCTTAAAACTACCTACGTACCGAATTTCCAGAAAATCGAACCAAAAGCACGATTCTTTTCAATATGGGCTGATATATTGTACTTCCTGGAATTTTCTATAAAATTATTTTTACTTGACTGAAGACCTATCCGAATTGGTGCGAATCAACGAATTCGTTGAATGCGTTCTTGAGTTCTTGAGTTAAAAGCAGCAAAGTATTTAACTAACATCGCTTTATTTTATATATTAGGTCAAGTAAAAGTTCGTTCGTTTTTTTGTTGATTTCTCAAAATATGATAACATTGTGTACATTTGTCCGATTTAAGTCAAATATGCGCCGTAAAACTTCGTTCGTAAACTTGTTGCCAACGAGATGCCAACTTCATTATACCCCTCTCGTAGAAGGCTGCGTCCCTATTGGCAAAAGACTCGGAGAGCCAATTTTCACAGGCCTCTTTTAAGGCCAACTTCTCCCCATTAAGCGCGTTCGCCATGGACAGGAAAAGATGGTAATCACTTGGTGCCAGGTGCGGACTATAAGGTGGGTGCATTAGGACCTCCATGGAGCTTCTGGCGCGTCACCAAAGACGTGTGTGACATGGCGTTGTCCTGATGGAACACAATTCGGCCTGTGTTGATCAAAGATGGCCTCTTCTGGATGAGTGCTGCCTTCAAGCTGTCCAGTTGTTGGCAGTAGAGGGCCGAATTGAACGTTTGACCATAGGGGAGCAGCTCGTAGTAGATGATTTCTTGCCAATCCCACCAAGCACACAACAAAATCTTCTTGGCCGTCAGTCCTGGCTTGGTCACCGTTTCCGCCGGCTCACCGCGTTTCGACCAGCACCGATTTCGCTTGACGTTGGCGTTGTGTCCACACACACATCGCCAGTCACCAAACGCTTCAGAAATGTGCGATACGCAGATGGAAATTCGGTCTATTGTGTTTTTTTTTTGCGTTAGTTCGTGTGTCACCCAAACATCGAGCTTCTTTTTGAATCCAAGGTTATGCAAATGATTCCAAACGGTTTTCTGGCTTATCTTTAGTTCCTCAACAATTAAATAAGTGCTCACGTGACGGTGTGTTTCCACTATTTCCATGATTTTATCGCAATTTTCGACGATAGGCCTCCCGACGCGTGGTGCATCTTTGACATCGAAATTACCGGAACGGAACCTAGCAAACCACTTTTGTGCTACGCGTTCGCTTACAGTATCGGGTCCATAAACTAAATTAATTTTTTCAGCCGCTTTGACTGCTTTTTCGCTTGATCGAAGAAAAAATGTAAAATATAGCGAATTTTCTCTTTGCTGGTGTCCATCTTTGACGAGGGCTCACAACGTACTGAGTCAATCAATCGAAACACCAACTTTTAGCGCGAATAAACACGTTTTCAGCGCCGTATAGTATGACATGATGACAACACAAGTACTATGAACAATAACGCCATCTCTTAGATAAAAACCGAACGAACTTTTTACTTTACATAATATTTTTATGATCAAAGGTCTCCAACCAAATAGCCTCCTGGATACTTTTGGATCATATCTTCTATTTTAAATGTCGCACGTTTGTGTTTTGAATCAGTACAGACCTTGTATTATATATGCCAGTATTTGTGTATAAATACATATATATATGTACATAGCTAATTACGTATATAAGTACCAATGTAAGAGAGTTAAATCATCCAGCACCAACCACGTTTAATGAGATCCAGAGAAAAAAAATGGAAAATCATCTTAGCTTAGATTTACTTCTCAGCTTTGATGGCGTCCCCGGTGACACGCACAACACAAACACACGCATACGCCAACACCAACTGCATGCATCCATATACTCGTATGTAAATGTCCCCTCAAAACGCATTGCATGTTCACCTCTAAAACTCCAAGACGCCATGTCACAAATTTACCAAACGTCGAACGTTCGGTTGGTGAACGCCACGCCTTGGGCTCTAGCTCAATGAAATCACCATCAATACATACATACGTACATACGTGTATGTACTTATAGTATATTGTCATAACAGTTGCAGTGAATTTCTAACATCGTCAGCTTCTCTGCTATTTAACATATACATATGTAGATCGATATACATGTGTATATATGTATTTAGGTATATGTATGCCGCTATGTAAGTTTGTAGAAATGTTTAGTGATATTTCATGTTTGTTGTTGCTACTTTGTAGCTAACATATCGGCGACGGCGCGATGTCGGCAAATTGGCCCCTATTATTATAGCTGTCGTCTTAGCTGAAATTGGGCAGCACTGATGCGCTTGCATGTTTCATTCATAATCGTCGCACCGCCGCACCGGCGCAATGATTGGCCGTTTGTTGGTTTGTTGGTGCGTTTATTTTTATTTTTATTTTTATTTTTATTTATTTATCATTTTTATTTCATTTCTACCAGCACATAATAGTGCGAGGGTAGAGTAGCCCTTTTATAGGAATAAAAAAAAAAAACATTAAATAAAAAACAATAGATGTAGACTTGAGAAGCTACATTCAGTAGTTGTTGGTCAGGAAAAAAATTGATTTACGACTTCCGGTGCGCTTAGTTTAAATATTTTTTGTTATAACATGATTTTTTAACTTCATTTCGACTTCTTATTTTCTATTTTATTTTATTTGTTTTTTTTTTTTGCTCTTCTGACCACTTTTTCTGCCACTTGTTTGTGGTTAGACTCTCCAGCGCTCAGCTACCAAAATGTTTCGGTCATTTATTTTAACGCATTGTTCATTATTTAAATGGCAATTTAAAGTGATTACTTAGTATTATTAATAAATTGAAGCAATTTTTATTAATAAATTTATCAATAAAGCTAAAAATTAGTTATTTAATAGTTAGCAGTTAATGTAGTTGTTTTTGTATGTAAGCGAAATACAAATTGAAACGATTGATGAAAGAGATATTAGACAGTTGAGATATTCATATCCGTGTGGAGTTAGTCTTTTGCTACGCAGTTTTGATTGAAATCATTAGAGAGTTAACTACTCGTATGTTAGACAGCTTAATCTCGTAGGTCCAAATTTGGGTTTAAAATTGTTGTGTATATAAGCAACTTGTTTTGGTTAGATAATTGAGTAGAGCGATAAATGGGCTAGTATAAATTTCTGAATTTTAAGTCGACAGCTTTATGTTTTGTAAATATGTGTGTTCTTCAAGTGAGTCTTAGTCTCTTTGTTTTGAGGTCTTGCTAACTTGTGATACTTTCCAATTAGCAGAAAATATTCCCATTTAAATATTGCGTTAAATAGACAAATTAAGATATAGATAACCAGTATTTACTGCTTGAAGAATTTTTTTTTTTTGCGTATGTTTCCCGAAAATAAAATTTAAAATTTTATTTAAAAGTGTATGTATTATTTCACATTTCCCATATATGTACTCTCATTTTCCGCATGGTTTTCATTAAATTTTTGGCACTTCAACGTCAATACATACACAGCAGGTACTTCAACGCCCCCTTAAGACGAGAAAAAAAGGATTATATGACACCCAACAAGGCAAACACTTGAGGAAAAAATACAAAAGTATTAACAACAAGCGTTAAATAGATAAACGCCTTTCAATATTTCACTACAGGTTGCCAGGACATCTTGCTGAATTTTCGTGAAACTCGGCATGTGAGCATATTACTCTCAACCGGCACACTTTTCACATTTACAAAAAACAGTGTAAACACTAAACTGCGCTAAATTATGTATATACGTACTACAAAAAATGATAAATTATTTATTTATGACTCAACAAAAAATATAAAAATAAAAGAAAAATAAATTTCTACTTCTCAAATTAGCAAAATCATTAATCGCGTGTTTGAGAAAGGAAACACACAAGTGTCTGGAAATTTTTGATGCTACAAATATTATCAAAATGTATAAATTAAGAAATACGTACATACAAAAATATACAATTGTATATATTAATAATAATTATACATTTATATATGTACATATATGAATTTTTTTGGCAGTTAAATGCACTGCAACTTGTTTCGGATAATAAATAAAAATTACATTAAAAATAATGAATTATTTATATTATTATTGCGAAGCAATGTTCGTGATAATCCCTTGTGTACTGGCTGCTGTTTAAACACGTATTAAACATGTTGTTTTATTTTCATTAAAAAATATACTTTGCTAATTTATTGCATTTAGTACATTTAATAAAATGAAAACCAGAAATCTGCCTTCTTAAAATAATTGTTACATACATAGGTATATGTACATATGTATATATGTATTAGAATGAAAATATGTACTACAAAATACTTACTTTTTTGTTTATAATAATATATAATCGTTTTTCCATACATCGGAGCATTATTTTCGGATTTCCTAACGCAAACTTCGTTGAGCTTGTAGTTAGCACCTTATTGACTGTTTGACCTGGGTGCAGGATTACATGATGTGCTCTAAGCGAAACAAAATGCCTTCGCAGCTATGATTAAGTCTTAGTTTCAGCTTCTTTTCTAAATGTAATTCAGCGATGGTAGCAACCATTTCCTTTACTTTTTCCACGGTTTCCTTTTTATTTATTTATTTTTTTTAAATTTCATATATTATGCACATGTATG
This sequence comes from Ceratitis rosa, assembly GCA_037013455.1. Classification (NCBI taxonomy): domain Eukaryota; kingdom Metazoa; phylum Arthropoda; class Insecta; order Diptera; family Tephritidae; genus Ceratitis; species Ceratitis rosa. The sequence continues at coordinate 891,561 of JAWMAG010000033.1, forward strand.
AGATGAAAAAAGTTCGGAGAATAGAACAAACATTGTCTTTAATAACTAGGTCATGTCGTCCGAAGGGAAGAAAGCACTCTAGCTTTGAAAGTATTCAATGCAGTACCCCCTGGTGGATGCGGAGGGGTCTAGAGGATCTACACATAGTAGAAGAATCCGGTGGAGAGATTACACTTTGGTATTTCCAACTAATGCCAAACAGCGAAAAGAAGGAAGAAATAGCGCGCTATTCGGCTATAATCGCGTAAGCGATACCTATGCCAATGAAAAAGCAGATTTCCATATTTTAATTATAAATCTCCATCTAAATAAATTTGTATATGAAACTCAACTCATCCAACGACATATCCAGAAACGATTCTTCAGAGTGGCCATAACTTTATACCACATCTGTTGAAAAATTTAGTCACATACAATTCATGTTAAAACTTCTCATAATTCATAATAAACACTTAAAAAAATTCTAAAAAGAATCGCTTAATTCTTTGAACTTAACATAATAATACTTTCATTATATTTTTATTAACAAAGCCATTATACAAAAGCATAAAGTACAAATAAGCAGTTATTCATTGAGAGTAATCAAAACAAATGCAATAATTACGTCACAATTACAGCAAAGTTGTGCTAATTGTTTGTGAGAACTGCACGCAGTAAAGTCATAAATCACCGTGTCATTTGCCGAGTAAGAAGCATTTTGAGCAACTTCATTCGATAAATGAACTACTCAACAGCAAGTGATAAACACTTATGTACATATGTATGTATGTACAAACGAGTATGTGACAAACAAACCAGGCAGTGTTTTGTGAAATCCGCAAGAAGTATGGAAAGTCTAAAAAAAAAATTGCATTGTAACATACATACATACATACATACATACATATGTACATATTATATTTAGATAGATATGTATATCTGCATGCAATGATAAATGAGCGCTTCATGATGTGATAAAAATGGAATTAACAAGACACCACACGCCAGCGCGTTTTGACAGCACCGCTTAACGATGCAGCGGCGGTAGTACTATTCGCCATTCTTTCAATACAACCCTTTTCCGCCTTCTAATGCACCGTGCGACTAACAAAGTTTTGCACTAGGAGGCACTGTCTGTGCGCGTATGCAGGAAGATGGTAGGTAGGCTTGTTAATTATATTGGAATGCTGTTAACACTGTTCCCTTTTACTATTGCCATTGCCATTTCCTCGTACACATACATACTCGTCATGCTACTGCAGTGAAACGTCACTTACAAAATACAAACTAGCGAATGTGACTCGCTGTTGTTCGGCTCGTACTATGGTACACTCGCTCGGTGCGTCTTGCAGTCGCTGCTGTTAAATGTGCAGCAAATCTGTGCAATTAAATTGTGCATTGTCATTGTGTATTAGCATAAGTTTGCTGTAAAGTATTGTGTGCACCTCTCGCCCCTCATCAAGGTGGTGTGCACTGACAGTTAAATGCTTGCAACTTGCACTCCAATGACAAGCGGCAAGAAGCAAATGTGTTTCAGCAGTGACTTGCCAAAAACGTGAACGTGAAATTTGTTGGAACGAGTGAGCAGATATTCGTACATACGAGTAGATATATGTATGTATGTATGTACGAGTATTTGTTGTGTACATACATTAGTCGTGTATGAGCGCTACTAACTGCATTGTTATGCAGTTTTTATGGCATTCTCGAGGCGAAACAATGCTACATAAATATTATAATTAATTTTAATTTATACACTAATTAATTAGCGCCATAATTATGTGCAATTTAAACTAGATGAATTAGAAATATATACATATGTACATATGTATGTATGTAGTGTGATACTGATTTAATGTTAGTGTTGTTAGATAAATGTCAAAGTCGACTGTTTGTGTGCAATGGCAGTGTCGGTGCCGCGTATCTTGGCAAGTTCGTTTCTATAATCTTTCGTTTTTTGCAATTTCTTTGTTTTTATACCTACCATTGTTTTCTTGATTTTTTTTTCAACGCCTTGAAAGATCAGGTGTTTTCCATCTACTGTTGGTGATTGGTTTAACGCTTGTGCTCAGCCATTAGTTGAGTCACATGTGTTCAGAACAGTTTATTATGCGGTTTTTCTTCTACTTTTTTAGACAACTGACACCTGTCTATTATATGTGTGATTTAGGTGTTTTTTTTTTATTTTTTAATGTTTAAGGATTTGTCAGTCAAATTCCTTACGCAAAAGTTAGCAATGTACACATATGTGTAAGCATTTTGCTGGAAACTAACCTTCAAGTGATTAGAAGATTATATTCTGATTCAAAAATAAGGAAAATTCTTACTCAACAGAAAAAATACTGTCATCGGCAATTGCAACTACATACGTCAAGATCTACAACCAGAATTATCCGCTGTCTATATACATAGATTGACGACGATATTGCACGCTTTAGATTTAGTTTATTTACATTTTAAGATAGCTTCGTTTAGCGCTGTTTTACATTACATTCTGATTAAAAGGAACGTATCCCCCGCGTTAAACGTTGTCTTACTGTACATGCATAATAATTTTTTTTTTCCAAAAAAAGGTTGAAATAGTTAAGGTTTTTGTTATTGGTTTTTATACCAAATTGACTTGTGTTTGTTTTGTTGTTCGATTTTATTATATTTCCTCTTATCAATCTAATCTTCTGACTAGATACACCCGTACGACAGTTAAACTTAATACTGTAATTCCCTTAGTAATACCAAAATTACGAACACATCCATACACACTCATGTGTACTTTCCAATACCTACATTTCACAAACATTTTCGAATTCCTAAATCAATTGATTGTAACGCAAAAAGTCTCCACCATACTTGGGTGCATACATCTCGTCGACATCTTTGTTGTAATATATATAATCATTGTTATTGGAGTTGGTTAGAAGCGGTGTAAATACACCACCTGTCATATCGATATTAAGATCTTCCTTAAGCCTCTGATCTGGCTTACGACCCAAAGAGATGAGCTTTGCATACAGCTCGGTATCCATTTGTAGAGCGCGATCAAAATCTTTCCAATGTATAAATTTGATTTTATCCGAAGCGATCGCATTCTTATTTAGCATTTCGATGAGCGTATTCGAAGTGACCGGTTGCACTAAACTGTATTCGCGTTCGGCGGCAGCAGCTGCATCGGCTGGATTCATGAGCATACGTTTCAGCACTGGCGGTAAATTGGCGGTCACACCGAGAACCTTAAATGAATTCAATAAACATATGCACTCGTATATATGTAATGAGTTTAGGAACTAGTTTTTGTATTTGTCTAAGTTACCTCATCATCGCGGCGTCCAATCCGCGGTATTGTCTTCATATTCTTCAAGAAATAACTGTCTGAACGCCGCCCTAGACGTGGCACATTTTTGGTGATCTTCAGAAAGAATCCTGGACTGTCGTTACACTGACAATAATTAGTAAGAGTAGCAACTGCGAGTAAGGCGCTTAATATTAGTAGCAAATTGGTGTGCATTTTGGCAGGTTTAGAGTTCTGTCTTCAGTACGATTGCCGATTATTCGATGCGTTGCTGTTAAGCTTTCCAGTACGCTCGTTCTACCAATGTGTTGCTGCTTGGTGGCGCAGTTTAATTTATACATCGACTTTTGCCGATGGCTGTAAGCAGGAAAATTATGCTGGTCCCAAAAACATGAGGGAATTAGCATTATCGATCGCTTAATGAGGTTTATTTGCCCTACATTTTCTCATTGTTAGGTAGAAGAACTGATATGTACCTTCAGATACATCCTATGTGCATGTTCGTATGTTTGCTAATTGCCTATTCATATATGGTATACATATGTACATTCATGTATACACATGTGGATAAGTATGCCAGTTTTTTAGTAGTAAATCGAACCGATCTATAGAGGAAAAAGTGATATTGTATGAGATGTACGCGTATAGAATATCTAAAAAGTGAACTATTTCAGCAGGTTTATATTATGAGAAAGATAGTTGTAGGGATATTATCCCAATGTATTAGCGTAGCAGTCGGCATATGTCAAAATATTAGGTGTAGTAAAAATAAATCCATTATTTTTCCAATAGATGTTGTTATTTATCTATATCTCGCTTGGATAAGTCCGATCGGGTTCGGCTAAATGGCGTTAGAAAGATGACACTTCGTACTAAAAAAGCTTTTCTGACAGTTTTGTGATTGGTTGATTCAGTTTTGTTTGAGCGTGCCTCAATTTTGCCAAAAAAAACTAGTATTTTTCTTAACTGAAATCAATGTAGATATATGAATGTACATACAGAGATTCCCCAATTTTGTTCCCTATTTCCCTTATATTACTTTGGCACAGCGGGATTTGTAAGTATTCGACCTACATATTTACATATACATATATTACCCGTAATAATCATTTGACTGATAAAAAATTAGGTAAACTACCGTCGTAGAAATGTCAAGCTGTCGAGTCAATTACTGACAGAAAATAAAGGCTCCTCATCAAAAACCTTCATCCGTTTGAAGCGGCTTAGAATAGATTGTATATCCCTCCATTTGTTAGAAAAACATCAAGGCGCACACCACATATTGAAGGAGAAGCTTAGCCGAAAATCATTCCAACTGTTACAAAGCGCCAATTATATACATGGGTATATGTATTACGATCGATTGTCCAATATTATCGAATTCGAGTTTATTCAGCAAAAAGTCATGAATTTTATTAGAAAAATTTTAGAAATGAGATAACTCCTCCTCTCAGCCATTTGCACCTTCTTGGCTATGGCATTATGGTATGGCACTAATTAATCGGAAACAGTGTTGCCCTTTATGTTTTTTCGGGCTTGATTATGGGATCTTTTAATTTGCAACTCTGCGCTTAAGCATAACGGTAATTAATAGTTTTTTACATGTTTCATTGATAAAACCGCCCAATAAGCAAACGTTTAAATTCTCTGGCTCAAATTCATTGGAAAAGAAGAATGGAGAAAACTAAAACTAACAAATTCCGCTTGAATGGACGACCAAAAACGTTTGCTTTCATATCGCCAAAGCAGTCGGAAGTTGATCCTTGTGATTGCCCGTATAAAAATTGCCCTGGTTGTTGGTATGAGTGCAAAAATTGTGGAAGCAACAAGTGCGCTCACTACTGTCGCGTCGGTCGTAAATTTTCTGTGGAGTGGAAGAAGTCGGAGTAAAAACGCAACAAATTTAATTCAATTACTTTTTATAAGTTCATAAAATTATCAAATATAAACAAAATAAATTAATAAAAAAAAAATCGCAATATTCCTTTTAAATTATGGAACTTTGTGCCCATTGTGCCACCTCGGTAGGGAGTGCCTGGTATTTTTGAACAGCGTCACTTATTTGGCCGTACGTCAACGCGAGCCGGTGCATTTCAAAATCCTTTTGTACTTTGCCAATTACACTTGAAATAGGTAATATAATTTCCATATGACGCAAACGTTCGAAAGCCTTCAACGAAACTGCGCGTTCTATGCCCTGCATTGTGGTAGAAACCTTAGCAAATTTGGCAAAACGTGCGAAAATAATTTCAAAATTGAAAGGATCGCGATCGTAAATCTCGGAATGATGTTTGATAGCTATAACTAGGCAGAGCTCAAGAACCGAGAGTCCGCAAAGCATTTCTACTCTCGGATCAGCTGTATACGTAGCGACTATCTCAGCTAACTGCTCTGCTGTGATACGTTGTTGTGAATCTGGATCGAGTTGGGCCACCAGACGGAACAAACATAATTTTAGAAATGATTCAGTTTTATCAATTTCGTACAAAGTTCGCAATGAAGCCACTGCTGATGCTTTCGAGTCGGCTGTTAAGACAATTATGCTGTTATTCCATGAATCAATATATTTTTTGTTAAATTTGTACTTGGCAGGATTGTAGTGGCTACGATGCATAGTGAGCTCTTCTGAATTTAATAATTTTAATTGGTTAACACGTTCTGTGATTTGCTTCAGTTGCTTTTCGGTAGGAATACTTAACAGCTCCTTAAACAGATCCAAATACTTTTCGAAAGTATTAGCCGCAGGAAAAAGAAAAATTTGTCTGTAATAAAGATATCATATTAATGGAGGAAAATTTAAAAAAAAAACAGTTTGTTTTGCAAGAAAATGTCGTACCTATGAGAAAATCTAGATTTCACTCGCTTTTCCAGCAATTCTATAACGTCCAGTCGGCATGTTGTGCCTACCACACAGATTGGTGCTTGCGCTGACTGGGAGACATCAAACAAATTGTACAATAGCGTCTGATTGTGATGAGCACAAAAAAGATCGAATTCGTCCAATATGAAAATTACGCTTTTAGACCGCTTATTCCCCGATTTCAAGCAAGCCAAAAGAAAGGCTAAATTTTCTGCAAATGAGCCAAATGCCTTGCCATCGGCAGCATTCTCCAGTTGCATTTGTACGGTAATTGACTTCAAAGCCAATTTGTCATCCGTATGCAAATTACCATTTAGGTGCACGAGTATTGTATTTTGTTGAAAATCACTCAAAGATATGAGATCGGCAAGCACTGCATTAATTAACTAAAAAATAAAATAAAAAAATTATGCGTTGGATAATTGTTAATATATTTTTAGAACTAAAATTTTAGACTCACAGTAGTCTTCCCTGATCCTCTCGGACCAATAAGCAAAAGCGAATTTGATTCGCCCAACTCTGATGTGCGTTGAAGTAATTGTCTGACATTTTCACGTTCTGCTTCATGACCATGCAATGTAGTATAATCCCGCTGCAATCTCTCTTTTAAAAAACGTCTTATTTGAGTTAAATCGTCAAGCATTTTTTATTTTTTATAGTTTACTTCTCGGATATTTTTGTTTATAAATCATTTTCTGAACAGCTGTTAGTGATTAGGCGCCAAACACATATTGGTTTGCCAACATTGAGATTCAGATGGCGCGAAGGTAAGTAATGCCTTTCACCTTCAAATTTTCACAATTCAGGTAACACTGTTGGGATGGAATCAGCTGATATTTTGACATTCAATTTAAAAATTAAAAGGCGGCACAGAGAATAATTTGATTTTCTTTTAGAATAATGGGTATTATAGCACAAACAAATTCAACTTATAATATGAAACTAATTAATTGCTTTTCCTAGATAATTTTCAGTTGCAAGATGAAGTGCAAGCATTACAAAAGTTAAGTAAGTTTGTTGCCTTTTTTGCTCATCCTTAAGTTAATAAGTAAATAACTCCCATCTAGGCGAACACTACGAGCATCAGTTGCGACTAGTGGGACTTGAACTTTGTGATCTGCCCGATGATATTAGTGCTATGTTGGGAGAGTGTGCGGAACTTCAAAAAGCGACACAGCTCCACGACCTTCATTTAGAATACCTGAAGGAATTTTATTACTCGAAAATGAAAGAACATTTAGAAAACACTTTGACCATAGGGAAGATGCAATCAGAAATAAAGGAACAGGAACAACATTTGAAGAAAGAAATAACGGAATGCCATCTTCTTGAAAAGTATTTTTTTAATTCAGCTAGTGTACATAGAGTTTGTGTTTTCATTACTATTTGCAGATTTACTACATCGGTCAATAAACGCTTAATTTCCGAATCTGAAATGCAACGTAATAAAATAATTATCGAGGGAAAAATACAAAATTTGCAGGAGAGACAAGTATGTAACTGAAAATTATTTAATTACTCGTTATATACCAATCGCTTGAATTCTTCGATTTCAGGGTGGCTTCAATATTCCCGATGATCTAAACATAGATGAACTGGTTAAGAAAGTCGAAAGGTTGGAAAAATCCAAACCCAAAGAAAAATAATTTTTTTTTAAACAAAATTCAAATGGGTGTGTCTCAAGCGTAAATAAATATAAGTCTAGGAGTTAAATGTTCGGAGGAGTACTATTTAACCTTTTGAATAAAACAAAAAAGTAAATATTTAAAATTTAGTTTTTTCTTTAGTTTTTATAAATACTAAAATATACAGTTTTCTAAGAAGTAAATTAGTTTGATAGAAAAACCAAATTAAACGTTTTAGACTTAGACTGACTAGCCCGTCCTTAAGTGAGGTTGGAAAAACCGCTACAACAACAACAACAAATGAATATATACAAGAATAGCCCGTTTTAGTTTATACTTATCTATTGTGACGTCATATTCCATGAGAGTTATCAAAGAACTTATCAGAGAACGTATAATAATCTAAGTTCTCTGGTCAAAGAATGTATATTAATGCCCTGTCTCCACACGCAATCACTGATGTGCTGGCATACATGTCATAAAATAAATTGTCTGGGCAGGCTTATTGCCTGCCATCAACTGTACAATTTTCAGTTCGACAGCTAAAAATTTATATGCGAGAAAGTTTGCTGATGGTAGCATCAGTGATATTTTAAGATTAGATGAAGATTAAATAAATGAAAATTGTTACGACTTTATTCTATCGTCCTTAGCAAATTCTTTTAGCATTTCTAAAAGTTTATAGCTTTAATCCCATGATACATATAATCTCAACCAATCAAAGGCAAACATACAAAAACTGGCAATCAAATTACATTCGTTAATTGGGGTAATATAAGGTCTTTGGTATTAGAAAATTAGCTTAATTCTGAAAACCATCAACTCGAAACTTTAAAAGGTTTACTTCCATATTTTTAATGATTTAAATTCGTTATAAATTCTAGAAATCACATGATATAAAAGACCTATTAATGAAAATTATCAGAATATATGTTTTACCAAAGAACGTATATTAATATTAATTAATATACGTTCTTTGGTTTTACGTTGCGTGATGCAACCCTTCAGAAGTGTCATTCACAATCAAAAAATAAACAGCGGTACCAACATTCAGATACATTCTTAAATTTTTTGGATTTGGCAGCACTCTTCCCTTCTATTTTTCTTTCCGTTCTGCATATCAGAAACGTCAAGATGGCTGAGGTAAATTTTGTGTAAAAAATCTTTAAAAATACCTTCCATCCGACTAAAAAGTTGGCTAATTTGTGTAAAATATGTATTAATATCATGATTGTAGTGTTTAATACGCATATATTTGCAACTTTCAACATACAATATGACAAAAAGTTTGGATAAAGTTCAATGTATTCATAATGTATCTTTCTAAATACAGGTCGATGAAACTCTCAAGAAGAAGCGTACCTTCAAAAAGTTCACCTACCGTGGTGTGGACCTCGACCAGTTGTTGGATATGCCCAAGTAAGTTTCAATAGAGTTGTACATATTTTCACTTTGCGAATCTAACCTTTTATGTTGTTTACAGCAACCAGTTGGTTGAACTGATGCACAGTCGTGCTCGCAGGCGTTTCTCCCGTGGCTTGAAGCGTAAACCAATGGCATTGATCAAGAAATTGCGTAAGGCCAAGAAAGAAGCTCCACCAAATGAGAAACCAGAAATTGTAAAGACTCATTTGAGAAATATGATCATTGTTCCCGAAATGACTGGTTCCATCATCGGTGTTTACAATGGTAAAGACTTCACTCAGGTAAGTAAACCCTTCAGTGTCAACAACGATTAAGATGACTAATACACTTTCTCCTTTGTTTATAGGTTGAAATTAAGCCTGAAATGATTGGTCATTACTTGGGAGAATTCTCGTTGACATACAAACCTGTTAAGCACGGTAGACCCGGTATTGGTGCCACTCACAGCTCCAGGTTTATTCCACTTAAGTAAATCCAAAAAAATGGACAAGAAACAACTTCCTGCAATGCATATTGCATTGTGCTGTTACTAAACGCTTGGCCGTTGTAAATTATAGAAATAAAAGGATTCTACGTTTTTTAAGGATTGAAAAAAATCTTAATTTGTTCTTATGTGTTTCAATCAAGAATATTCTATCCGACATGAGTGCTTTTTTAGACGACTCTTAATGCGAGTGAAAAAGTTTGTATATGTGTATGTGTTCGGTGATACCTAGCTGATACAAAATCAACACCAACGAGAATTAACAGCAGTTAAAGGTCGACGTCTGATATCAAAAGCTATCGCCTGTCTAAAAAAAAAAAAATATTGAGGAGCTTGGGTTAATCTGCCAATATATTGTGGATTGACAAACACATATGTTTTGTTTACCTATGCCGCTGCATCTGCATCAACTTTTAAATTGTAGTTCTGTACTTGCCTTTGGTGCAGTGTTTTCACCAGGGAAAATGTTTAACCTGCTCTTAGCACCTCCAGTTACATTTACTTGGTATGTGGAAACAAGGTACAGTGAGCACAATGACAGTTAGGGGCTGAGGAATTTGATCGCGGTGAGGCATGCTTGTCGTTGACAGGCTCTCGCAACATTCCTCAACACACTGCGCACTAGAGGAACTCGAAATAGGAAGTCAGATATCAGCTGCTATCTTTTCTCCATATTATGGAAGTCCTGATGCCTCTGTCCTTCACTCCCAATATCATCACCGCATTTAACGCCATAAACACCTAAATAATCGACTTTGCGCTAACTGAATTTGTAGTTCTTGGGGCACTCTTCCTAAAATTAAATAACTTAACCATCTCTGCATGTCCCCTTTGGAAATTTGTTCGAATTTCCTCAACTCGCCGTGCCGGTAGTTTCCGTGAATCCAGACCAGTTAGCTTTTTTGAACTTAACGAACGTTCGGAAACAAAGCCGGTAGGAATGTGAATCGAGATTAGTTTGGGTAGTATATAGTATGAGATATGCTGCGGGGATATCCGTGAAACCGGAGATTTGGGTGTGAGTACCAGCGCGGGTAAAGGTGCAGAACGTACTGACGTAGAGGCTGGGAACGCATTTGAGCCTGAGCAGACCTTAAGATGATTCCAGGTATTGCACTGGCATCTAGTCGAAATGGAAGAATGGTGGAGTCCTTTGTGGTATATGAAGCAGAACTAATCCGTCGGACCAGAGTCTTTTGTGGTACATGAAGTAGAAATAATCTGTCGGACCAGGGTTAGTTTCGACGCCAGCCCTAATGGTAATGATTTGGAGCAGCCTAGCTGCGAGATGCTGTTCTGTTGATGCCCTTAGATTAATGTTACCTGCTGATATAAACAGGTCCGAACCTGTCTATAAAGCACATTTCCTGGATCTTCTGTTGTTGTTGTTGTTGTTGTTGTTGTAGCGGTTCGCTAACCCCGCTTAGGGCAGGTGTAATCAGTCTAAGTCGCCGGGGTCATCTAACGGGAGGTCCAGGAAACGTGCTGTTTCGACAGGGTTGGACCAAAGAGAGAGGGGGGTTAGATGGGTCGGTTTAAGGGGGCATGTGAAGAGGTGGTTAGTATCGTGCGGGGACTCTCCACATGCAGGGCATACGTTGGGTATGCTGGGGTCGAGTCTGGATATGTAGGAGTTTAACCTGCTACAGTATCCAGATCTGAGTTGTGCCAGAGTCACGCGGGTCTCTCGAGGCAGCTCGAGCTCACTGTCTGCGATGGGTGGTGGTTTGGATCCGAGTACGCCATTCACTGGGAGGGAGTCTAGGAAGGTGTTAACTGACTCCTGGTGAATGGCGTTCAGTGCCTGTCGGTAAGCCGTCCTGTCCAGCGGTTGTTGAACGTGGTGCTGTATAGTGCTGTCGTAGTCAAGTACTCCCTTCCTGATGTGCCTATGCGGAGGCTCCGCTTCTAGGAGATGCCTGCTGGGGTGCTCCGCGCGGTGGCATTCCAACAGGAACTGCTTGCACAGCAAAGCATTATGCTCCTTAACTCGTAGCATAGATGCTTCGCTGTGCAAGTGGTGTTCAGGTGACATCAGGAGGTTTCCTGTCGCAGTCCTAAGGGCGGTATTCTGGCAGGCTTGTAGTTTCCTCCACTGCGTCTCGTTCGTCCCCGGCGCCCAAATCGGTGCAGCGTAATTTACGACCGGCCGGCCAATTGCTTTGTAGGTTGCCAGCAAGGTTTCTTTATCTTTACCCCATGTGCTGCCGGCTAGCCGGGTAGCCGAGGATTTCGTCGGTTGGATTTTTAATTGTCGTGCAGTGAAGAAACGGGAGAGATCAGCGAGGTAACCGTTCACTTTCGAACATAGGCTATCAATATCCTGGCCGGACGCCAATATCGAACAATCATCGGCATACGAGGTTAGTGAGACTCCTTCCGGTGGAGGAGGGAGCTTCGAAATGTAAAAATTAAACAGTACCGGGGAGAGGACACCACCCTGCGGAACCCCCTGTTTAATTTTCCTCAATTTAGATGTTTCACCTCGGAATACGACCGATGATTGACGACCACTCAGGTAGCCCATGACCCACCTCTGCAACCCCGGCGGTAATGAGGATTCCTCAATGTCACTGAGTAGCACTGAATGATTGACAGTGTCAAAAGCTTTTGACAAGTCCAGTGCTACCAGGACAGTTCTCGCTCAGGGTCGGTTTTGGTTCAGGCCATTGATCACCTGGGTGTTTATGGCGTTAAGTGCTGTTGTGGTACTGTGCAATTTTCGGAAGCCATGCTGATGTGCTGCTGGACGCAGATGGTGAGTAAAACTCGGGAGCAGTAAGGCCTTAAGCGTCTTCGCTACTGGGGAGAGGAGAGTTATCGGCCGATAAGACTCTCCTTTGTTGGCTGGTTTCCCCGGTTTGAGTAGCGGGACCACCCTACCGGTCTTCCACAAATCTGGTATGATTAGGGTGGTCAAAGACAAATTGAGGACCTTAGTGAGGTATTCTGCTCCCGCTGGTCCGAGATGTTTTAGCATCAGCATGCTTATTCCGTCAGGGCCGATGGATTTGGAGGCTTTCGCCTTCCCGATAACCCCCTGAACCTCTTCTCTGGAGAAATCAAGCGCCGCGCTTGTGTTTGGCAGTTTGCGCATACGACGGGTTACACGTCTTTTCGCTTTGTCTACCGAAGGATGCAGTGTAAAAAGCCGGCTAAAATAGCTAGCGCATCTCTTCGGGTCCGACGAGGCGTGATCACCGAATGAAATTTCCACCCGGTCATCGCGTCTCGTCGGGTTAGACAGCGACTTGACTGTAGCCCAGAGCTTGGTTGCCCCAGAGGAGAGATTGCAGGACCTTAGGTGCTCCTCCCACTTTTTCCGCTTGTGATTGTTTACAACAGTCCGAATCTCCGCATTTAAATCTCTGATTAAGGGATTCCCGGGATCGGAGTTACGGAGGATGTCGCGCCTTGCTGCTAAAGCCGCCGCTTCGGACGGGAAGTTAGGGCGGATTTCCGCAATTCGGCCTGCCGGGATGAAGCGGGCGGCAGCGGTCACAACTATCCTGCGGAATGATCGTTCACCAGAGGTGACGTCTGTTGGAGTGGAGAGAGCACTGAAGGCGTTCTCAGTGAATTCCGTGAAGCCGGTCCAATTAGCTTTTTTGAAGTTAACGAAGGTCCGGTGGTCCGCGGAAACAAAGTCGGGAGGTCTGTCAATCGAGATGTGTATGGGTAAGTGGTCCGATGCTAGTGTCAGTACAGGTCGCCAACCTATACTGTTTATCAGACCAGCACTCGCAATTGTTATGTCAGGCGAGCTTTGGCAATTACCCACAACTCTGGTGGGGGTGTTGTCGTTCATTGTGCAGAATGTCGAATCGTCTATCTGTTCCGCCAGCTCCATTCCTCTACGGTCATTTGACAGGCTAGAATGCCAAAGATCGTGGTGCGCGTTAAAGTCGCCCAAAACCAAACGGTTTTCGCCTCTGAGTAGCGCACCTATATCAGGGCTATATCCAACTGGGCAACTTGTAACGGGAGGAATGTATATATTAAATATTTCGAGCTCGGCATCGCCTGACCGGATAGCTATGCCCTGACATTCTAGGGTAGTATCCCTGCGGTCGATGCCGCCGTCGATGAGACGATACTGCACGGTGTTGTGCAGGATGAACGCCAAACCCCCTCCGTGGTCTCGCTCGCGATCCTTGCGGATTATGTTGTATCCGGCCCGACTCAGAAGATCCGAGCGGGCGGTCAGCTTAGTTTCCTGGATCGCAGCAATTGACAGATGCTCCCGGCTCATGTAGTCGACTATCTCGTCGATCTTCCCCTGGAGTCCGTTGCAGTTGAATTGAAGGAGTCGGGTCCGTCTCGGGGGAACGTTCGTGATACGGGGGGTGAGGGAGTGGTGCGTGGATGACGTGTGTTGCTGCTGTAATACCCGCTGAGGTTGGTTCCGCACGTTGGTGTTGATTGGCGGTGTTGTCGTATTAACAGGCGGGGGCAGACTCCTACAGCAAGGGGCAACGTACGCATCACTCCACTCACGGGTGGTGCGCAGGCCCGAGCACGTCCGAAAATGAAGATGACTCCAACCATTGCACTGGTTGCACCTAACCGAGATGGAGGAGTGGTGGAGTCTTTTGGTGCACACGCAGCAGAAATAGTCCGTCGGACCAGGGTTGGTTTCTACACCAGCCCTGATTAGAAGGATTTGAAGCAACCCAGCTGCGAGGTATTGCTCCGATGGCGCACTTAAACTAATTATACCTGTTGACCTAAACGGGGTTAGGTCGCCGAAAGGGTGACAGCCCTTGGCCGGATAAAATCCGGGTCAACTCCGGTACGTAGAACCGGCTGTCGTTGAGAGTTGTGTTGTTGTTGTTGTAGCGGTTCGCTAACCCCGCTTAGGGCAGGTATAATCAGTCTAAGTCGCCGAGGTCATCTAACGGAAGGTCAAGGAAACGTGCTGTTTCGACAGGGTTGGACCAAAGGGAGAGGGGGGTTAGATGGGTAGGTTTAAGGGGGCATGTGAAGAGGTGGTTAGTGTCGTGCGGGGACTCTCCACATGCAGGGCATACGTTGGGTATGCTGGGGTCGAGTCTGGATACGTAGGAGTTTAACCTGCTACAGTATCCAGATCTTAATTGTGCCAATGTAGCACGGGTCTCTCGAGGCAGCTTGAGCTCACTGTCTGCGATAGGTGGTGGTTTGGTTCCGAGTACGCCATTCACTGGAAGGGAGTCTAGGAAGGTGTTGACTGACTCCTGGTGAATGGCGTTCAGCGCCTGTCTGTATGCCGTCCTGTCCAGCGGTTGTTGTACGTGGTGCTGTATGGTGCTGTTGTAATCGAGTACTCCCTTTCTGATGTGCCTAGGCGGAGGCTCGGCTTCTAAGAGGTGCCTGCTGGGGTGCTCCGCGCGGTGGCATCCCAACAGGAACTGCTTGCACAGCAAAGCATTATGCTCCTTAACTCGTAGCATAGATGCTTCCCTGTGCAAGTGGTGCTCCGGTGACATCAGGAGGTTTCCTGTCGCAGTCCTAAGGGCGGTGTTTTGACAGACCTGTAACTTTCTCCACTGCGTCTCGTTCGTCCCCGGCGCCCAAATCGGTGCAGCGTAATTTACGACCGGCCGGCCAATTGCTTTGTAGGTTGCCAGCAAGGTTTCCTTATCTTTACCCCATGTGCTGCCGGCTAGCGCTTTGAGTATTTTGTTGCGGCCCTGGAGTTTTGCGGCAATTGCGGTCGTGTGCGGAGTGAAGGAGTGCAGGCTGTCGAATGTGACCCCTAAAATCTTAGGGTTGTTTATAGTTGGAATTTTTACGTCATCAACTTTCACATCGAGTTCTAGCCGGTACTCCTTCGTCCAGCTGGTGAAAAGGGTAGCAGAGGATTTCGTCGGTTGAATAATTAAATGTCGTGCAGTGAAGAAACGAGAGAGATCGGCGAGGTAACCGTTCACTTTCGAACATAGGCTATCAATATCCTGGCCAGACGCCAATATCGAGCAATCATCGGCATACGAGGTTAGTGAAACTCCTTCCGGTGGAGGAGGGAGCTTCGAGATATAAAAATTAAACAGTAGCGGGGAGAGGACACCACCCTGCGGAACCCCCTGTTTAATTTTTCTCAATTTAGATGTTTCTCCTCGGAATATAACCGATGATTGTCGACCACTCAGGTAGCCCATGACCCACCTCTGCAACCCCGGCGGTAATGAGGATTCCTCAATGTCACTGAGTAGCACTGAATGGTTGACAGTGTCAAAAGCTTTTGACAAATCCAGTGCTATCAGGACAGTTCTCGCGCAGGGTCGGTTTTGGTTCAGGCCATTAACCACCTGGGTGTTTATGGCGTTAAGTGCTGTTGTGGTGCTGTGCACTTTTCGAAAGCCATGCTTATGTGCTGCTGGACGCAGATGGTGAGTGAAAGTCGGGAGCAGTAAGGCCTCAAGCGTCTTCGCTACTGGGGATAGTAGAGTTATCGGCCGATAAGACTCTCCTTTGTTGGCTGGTTTCCCCGGTTTAAGTAGCGGGACCACCCTACCGGTTTTCCACACATCTGGTATGATTAGGGTGGTCAGAGACAAATTGAGGACCTTGGCGAGATATTCTGCTCCCGCTGGTCCGAGATGTTTTAGCATCAGCATGCTTATTCCGTCAGGGCCGATGGATTTGGAGGCTTTCTCCTTCCCGATAACCCCCTGAACCTCCTCTCTGGAGAAATCAAGCACCGCGCTCGTGTTTGGCAGTTTGCGCATACGGCGGGTTACACGTCTTTTCGCTTTGTCTACCGAAGGATGCAGTGTAAAAAACCGGCTAAAATAGCTCGCGCATATCTTCGGGTCCGACGAGGCGCGATCACCGAATGAAATTTCCACCCGGTCATCACGTCTCGTCGGGTTAGACAGCGACTTGACTGTAGCCCAGAGCTTGGTTGCCCCAGAGGAGAGATTGCAGTACCTTAAGTGCTCCTCCCACTTTTTCCGCTTGTGTTTATTTACAACAGTCCGAATCTCCGCATTTAAATCCCTGATTAAGGGATTCCCGGGATCGGAGTTACGGAGGATGTCGCGCCTTGCTGCTAAAGCCGCCGCTTCGGACGGGAAGTTAGGGCGGATTTCCGCAATTCGGCCTGCCGGGATGAAGCGGGCGGCAGCGGTCGCAATTATCCTGCGGAAAGAACGTTCACCAGAAGTGACGTCAGTTGGAGTGGAGAGAGCACTGAAGGCGTTCTCGGTGAATTCCGTGAAGCCGGTCCAGTTAGCTTTTTTGAAGTTAACGAAGGTCCGGTGGTCCGCGGAAACAAAATCGGGAGGTCTGTCAATCGAGATGTGTATGGGTAAGTGGTCCGATGCTAGTGTCAGTATAGGTCGCCAGACTATACTGTTTATCAGATCAGCACTCGCAATTGTTATGTCGGGCGAGCTTTGGCAATTACCCACAACTCTGGTGGGGGTGTTGTCGTTCATTGTGCAGAATGTCGAACCGTCTATCTGTTCCGCCAGCTCCATTCCTCTACGGTCATTTGACAGGCTAGAATGCCAAAGATCGTGGTGCGCGTCGCCCAAAACCAAACGGTTTGCGCCTCTGAGTAGCGCACCTATATCAGGGCTATATCCAACTGGGCAACTTGTAACGGGAGGAATGTATATATTAAATATTTCGAGCTCGGCATCGCCTGACCGGATAGCTATGCCCTGACATTCTAGGGTAGTATCCCTGCGGTCGATGCCGCCATCGATGAGACGATACTGCACGGTGTTGTGCAAGATGAACGCCAGACCCCCTCCATGGTCTCGCTCGCGGTCCTTGCGGATTATGTTGTATCCGGCCCGACTCAGAAGATCCGAGCGGGCGGTCAGCTTAGTTTCCTGGATCGCAGCAATTGACAGATGCTCCCGGCTCATATAGTCGACTATCTCGTCGATCTTCCCCTGGAGTCCGTTGCAGTTAAATTGGAGGAGAGTCGGGTCCGTCTCGGGGGAACGTTCGTGATACGGGGGGTGAGGGAGTGGTGCGTGGATGATGTGTGTTGCTGCTGTAATACCCGCTGAGGTTGGTTCCGCACGTTGGTGTTGGTTGGCGGTGTTGTCGTATTAACGGGCGGGGGCAGACTCCTACAGCAAGGGGCAACGTACGCATCACTCCTCTCACGGGTGGTGCGCAGGCCCGAGCACGTCCGAAAATGACACCAGCCGGAGCAAGAATTGCATCTGACTGAGGTGACATTCCGACGTACTAAGGTCTGACACACGGAACAGACTGTGCGGGGGACTAGGAGCTGCTAGGTAGCCCTCGCACGGGAGGAGGAAGAGGAGCTGGTTGTGGGAGGGGAAGGGGGTGAGGGTTGGCGGGAGTCATGCTGCGGGGAGCTCCGGGAGACCGTGGAGGTCTGCTGGTTACCCAAAGTGGGTAAGGGTGCTGAAGGCACTGCCGTGGTGGCTGGGGGCGCACTTGGGCGCTGGCAGCATGGGGCCACATAACGTGTGGTCCACTCCCTATGTGTCTTAAGGCCTGAACAGATCTTAAGATGACTCCAACCATTGCACTGGTTGCACCTAACCGAGGTGGGGGAGTGGTGGAGTCTTCTAGTGCACACGCAGCAGAAGTAATCCGTCGGACCAGGGTTGGTTTCGACGCCAGCCCTGATGAGAACTTAAACTAATTTTACCTGTTGACCTAAACGGGGTTAGGTCGCCGAAAGGGTGACATCCCTTGGCCGGATAAAATCCGGGTTAACTCCGGTACGTAGAACCGGCTGTCTTGAGATCTTGGATCTTCTGTTAGATGACCTCGATGACTTATACCGATCTTGCCTACTCCTAAGCGGGGTTAGCGAACCCCTACAACAAAAACATGCCTGAGAAAGACATTCGGCAGTTGGTATTCCTTTACACACATACAGCAGCTAAGTCACAGATCCGCAACAAAATCTATGCTAGCCTCCAGCACCTTTGTCCTGGTAGCACTGGATTTGTCAACAGTTTTTGACACCATCAATCATTCAGTGCTACTATCGGACATTAAGGCATCCTCATCCGCCGTGGTTGCAGAGGTGGATCACGGGCTACCTGAGTGGTCGACAGTCATCGTTAATATTTCGAGGTGAAACATCGAAACCTAGGAAAAGTAAGCAAGGGGTTCGCAGGGTGGTGCCCTCTCCCCACTTTTGTTTGAACTGCTATCTCGCCGACCTGTCCCACGTATTTACTGCAAGACAACTTAAGATTCAACCAATGAAATCCTCGGCTACCATGTTCACCAGCTGGACGAAGGAATACAGCCTTGAATGAGATCTGAAGGTGGATGACGTGAAAAATCCGACCATAAATATCCCCAAAATACTGGGGGTAACACTCGATAGCCTGTATTCCTTCACTCCGCATACGACCGCAATTGCCGAAAGACTCCAGTGCTGCAACAAAATACTCAAAGCGCTTGGCGGCAGCACCTGGGGTAAAGATAAAGAAACCTTGCTGGCAACCTATAAAGCAATTGGCCGGGGACGAACGAGACGCAGATGAAGAAGTTAAAGTCTTGTCAGAACACTGCCCTCAGGACCGCGACAGGAAACATTCTGATGTCGCCAGAGCATCACTTGCACAGCGAAGAATCTATGCTTTACAGTGCAAGCAGTTCCTATTGGGATGTTACCGTAGGTAGCACCCCAATAAGCATCTAATAGAAGCTGACATTGGTACAGCTTAGGTCTGGATACTAAGCAGACCTTACCCCAACATACCCAACGTATGCCCAGCATGTGGAGAGTCTCCGCACGACACTAACCACCTCTTCACATGCACATTCCCCCTTAAGCCAACACCTCTAACCCCCCGCACGTTTCCTGGACTTCCCCTTAGATGACCTCGGCGACTTAGATTGATTTTAAACCTGTCTCCCAGCGAGGTTAATGTAGCCGCAACTACAACAACAACACCTTTGTCAATTAGATACCCGTCCTGAGGACCGTAGGGGAAGCCACCCTGTACTTCACCTATACCGTTAAGACTCTTCTTCTGCTTTGATTTAGCTTTGTTGGATCCAATAATATTTCCGATCTATTTACCAAAACAGATCGACTTTCCACGATACGCCATATGTAAGCTTGGAATGACATTTGGTCGGAAATAGCTTTTTTTCAACTAAATAGAAAACTTAAGGTTTTAACGCATGCCATAAATCTTGGAGAATCGGGCAACCAAGAGCGCATGGTAGTGTTATTTATATATTACGGTGACAAACAGAAGAGTGATACTGAACCAGACGTAGAGAGTCCACAGTATTTTACTAGACGTGATCACTTACCCCTGGACCTAAACGCCATTACCATAATTGACCGTTAACCCATCAACATTCTTTCTCTTTGTAAAGATCTCGATCTGCCTCGTAGAGTCCGTGTGATCGGAATTTATTTTGAAAACAAAAATGGTTCCAACCAGAGCAAAAATTGGTTTTATTTATTTACTTTCTTATTATAATTCTTTCTTATTATAATAAGGTTTATAAAATGGGATATTTCACAAATGTAGGGGCGAAGAGCGGACTATAAAACTAGACATACGTGCATATGCGTGTATTCGTATGCATCAATGGTATCACTTTCTTTTGAATGGATATCTCTATTAACCGTATATTACTTGGCTTATCTCCGATTTCTGTTGTTATTTGTTGTGACATGGACCCGATCGTAAGCCGAATCCTTTAGACTAGTCGTTCGCGCACCTCGATAAATCTGCTGAGATTGCTGCGGTCGCTGACGCCCATCAGGGCTTAAAGCCCGGGTATTATTGGATACCCGATGCTGTTGCTGTTGGAGTCCATTGAGTTGTTCGGAATTTCCATTGAATTGCGGCTTCATAGAGGAGTAGCTTACTGTTCTCGAAGGACCCTCACTTACCTCTGCTGAGCCGTAAGCACTATCCCTGATTGAGGAACCATTTTCTTGTTGCTTCAAGTAATACGTTGCGAACTGTTGTTGCCGAACTTGTTGTTGAGCCTGTTGCTGTTTCTGTAGTTGTTGCACCTGTTGTTGCTGCTGCTGCTGTTGTTGTTGCTGTCTATCAGGTGTGCCTGCCCTCGGTAAGGTAATGGAGGCAAGAGAATGGAAGGCGTTCGCCAGTCCCGTTAAGGTGGCAGAAGAGTTCGGCTTAACTACGTCGACGTTCCCTGTGAGCACATTGCTGTCATTAGTAATATTTACATTTGAAGAGAAAGAAGCGTCATTTGGCGTATTAGCACTGGTTAGCTTTTGATTAGTAGCATTCTTTAGCGGTTGCTTTGGAGGCAACTTGAGCCCAGCGGAGGCATAAGCTTCACTGTTATTGATAGCAGGCATGCTAGCGAACATAACGGTCTTTACAGAATCAGATTTGGTTCGCTTTAATGCGCTCTTCCTATACTCATTTGGTAGACCATGTGTGTCTAAACCCACTGATTTCTTAGCCACATTGTCACTCTTGTGCATTGCCCCGTAGTCGACCGTTAGTAAATTGCTGCTGCTAAGCGATTGGTTATGACCGTAGAAATCGGCGGCGTTGTTATGCTCACCTAAACGATTTAAATTCAATTCAGAATTATATATTTCTAAGTGACTTTGGAGTAGATCGGGTCGTGAGCCCAATGTGAGCAGACTTCCACAAAGGCTATCACCATTATTGATGGTAGACGCGTTGCCCATTGACGAGGGGCTGTAAGACTTTTGGTATGTTTGTGTAATGCCGCCCATTTCGCTGGGACCTTCTTGGAGAACGCCGGTACGAGGATCGAAATGTTTCTGGGCGGCATCTTTGAGTGTGGTGTTGATTGATTTGGTTTTGTCCAATGTTGAGCGTATGGAAGAGATGTGTCCAGCGACAGGCTCACGAGAAACAGATGAGGAGGGTGAGGCGTCTTCGAGTTCCTCCTGTAAAAGAAAAGTAATTGCAGTCACAAATGAGAGGAATTTTTTATCCTTTTTATGAACATTAAATTGTAATCCATCACAAGTAGACCAACACTTACTTCATCCTCTTCTGTTATAACCGAAGCTTCGATCCAATCTTTGATACGATTCTTCTTCGATTGCCGATCCACATTTGTCTCTAAGCCACAATTAGCCAGCGTATAGAGTACTCGATTCTTTTCATCGGGGCTGCTATGGAAGGAATACATGGACGGACAGAGTTCATCGGTTTCATATTCAGCCATTTCTTTTTCAGCTGTTTTTGTTAACCAGCGATCATCAAGGAACTTTGCTAAATCAGTTAAATTCTTCGGTCGACGTTCTGCACGTGGATCTAGAAATCGTTTGAACATGCGCTGGGCGCGTGATGTGATCAACTTAAAGAGTTTCGGTGTTCGACGCATTGGCAGAATATTCGCTCCAAACCACGTTAAATAGCGCACATAACGAGGATCATCGGATGCGGCTTTTTGCCAAGGCAAACAACCGGTCAGACAGACAAAGATGACAATACCGAATTGCCAAACATCGTGACTAGGCTCAGCCCTGTGGAGAAGAAAGGAAATTATGACAAATTGGCGTTTACCATATCTCTAGTCAGCGGTTTTACTCACGTGTATGTGCCTTCCGGCTTAATTTCTAATACTTCTGGTGGACTGTAAGGCAGCCATTCGTTCCGTCGTTCCACGATGGTGCCCGCCTGATAGGATTCGCCAAAGTCACAAATTTTGACGCGTGTGAAATCCGAACGGTAAATCAGCACATTATCCAGCTTCACATCACGATGTACTATGTCTCTGTATTGGTACAGAAGCGGAAAATCGCACTCAATTAAATTTCACTAGACTCACAGTTACTTACTTTGAATGCATATAATCCAATGCTGCGCCGATCTGTCTAGCCACTCGCTTTGAATATTCCTCGCCAACACCACTCTCGGTCATGTTTGATGTGAGATCACCTTCAGTACGTTGATGAGAACCAAAAATATATAATAGACAAAATTTCGCATTAGCGTAGTTGAGTTCGCTGCTTACCCAGAGGCGCATACTCCTGTGTGAATATGTAGAAACCGGCTGTTTCGAAGGCCACATCATATGTGGTCACTATATTCCTATGAATACCCAGATGTAGTCCATAGTGGAATTCTCTAAAGAAGTCCCGTATTGAGACGTATGGTTTTGGCACGGCTTTCAACACCATTTCGGTTTGAGAGCCGCGGTGTTCGACCAGCAAAATTTTTCCAAACCATCCTTCTCCAACAATTTGTAAAATGTCGAATTCATCGACTAAATGGATCTGTAAAATGGAACACATTACGGTATTTTAGATAGGTATTTTTTGCTTTAAAGGCTTTTTTTGTGGTTTTAAATGTAAAGATTGAATTATTTGGATTAAGATTTTTAGAAAAATTAAATGTAAAAAATAAATATGTATTGGTGCTTTGTAACTGACAAATAGACGTATCTACAATTTTTCTTAACCGCCTCCGAATGGCTGATGAATGTTTATGAGGAGCTCTTACATCATGTCAGAAATAGCCTCGGTGAGTTTGACATTTCATGCCGAGGAAATTAGAAAAATATTCTATAATATTGAATGTTGGTCCGGATAAGATTCGAATCTGTAATGCTAACTCCTCAACTTCTCCACCTGATCTTTCCAAAGCAGTGGGTCCTTTCAAAGCTATATTGCTTTCATCCATTAAAAACTCATCGTTCTAATTCGCAAAGAACCATAAATCGTTCGCGAAACTTTTCTGTCGAAGACTCCCATTGCCAACTCATCGGATGTCCAGTCCTCTGCACCATATAGCAGGACCGGAATGAGGGAGTAGTATATATATATAATTGGCGCTTTGTAACCGCTGAAGCGATTGTCGGCCGAGCTCCTCCTCTAATTTGTGGTTTTTGTGTCTTGATGTTTTTTCCAACAAATGGAGGAACCTACAGTTTATACTAAGCCGTCTCCGAACGGCTGATGGTTTTTTTACGAGGAGGCTTTTTATTTCATGTCCGAAATACACTCGGAGGGGTGGAGCCTTCCGAATGTGAGTACGCAATGCTAACCACTCGGCTATCGCGGCCGCCGAGGAGTAGTATAGTTTTAGAGTCGCCCTGTCTCAAATTCCAATGTTGTTGTGTTGTTGTTATAGTGGTTGCTCTACCCTGCTTAGAGACAGGTTAGTTAATCTAAGTTACCGAGATCATGTAACGGGAGGGCCAGGAAACGAGCATTTTCGACGGGTTGGAACCAGAGGGCGAGGATGTGTCGGTTTAAGGTGGGATGTAAAGAGGTGGTTAGTGTCGTGCGGGGGTTCATGACATGGTGGACATACGTTGGGATTGTTGGGGACAAGTCTGTATAAGTAGGAGTTTAACCTGCTACAATATCCAGACCTAAGTTGCGCCTTCAAAATCCCTTCAATGCCAATCGTCGGGCATGCTTTCGTCAGAACATTCTGCAAAGAAGCTGATGCATGCACCTTTTTCGCATTTTTTAAGCTCTGCCGGTAAGCCATCAGCTCCAGTCATTTTGTTGTTCTTTAAACTGGCAAAAGCTAGTCGAACCTCGCCATAGGCAGGTAATAGAACGTCGACTGGTGTTGCACTTTCATTTTTTCTGACATTGCCGAGTTAGAGATGTCGTTCTACAGTTCCCTTATACTAATTTGCTGAGGAGTGTTCTCAGAAAGCAGGTATGCAAGTTGAGTTTAAAACCTTTTGATTGTCTATTGTGATTATAGATTCTTGTAAAGCGATGGTGTTAGTTTAAGTGTTTCGTGTACATTAACCTGCTAGGCAGCGCAGCGCAGCACCTTCCCAATTAAGGGACCAGGCGTTCCAGGTACATGCGCTCAAATCGTGATCCTTAATTCGGTTGCGGGGGTCGTCATCAAAAGTGGGTCTCTCATCCGAGGAACTTTGAGATTTTTCGTTAGAGTATATTTCTATGTGGTTGGTCTCAAACCTTATGCCCAACCGCAGGACGATTCGGCCTCTCACTTTAGCTCGTCTCATAATGTTTGTTGGCTACCCAGAGGATATTTGGTCCAAGACCGGAAGTTGTGTGCTTTTTGAATCTTATATACAAGAACCGTTGCTGGTCACTCCCAAGGGAATGGCGGTCAACAACTTGTCACTTTTCGAATTTTTAAATTGTTAGATTTTATTTTGATAAATCCTACTAATTTCAAATAATTTGTTTTTGTGAAAAATAAACACATATATAAGAGTATATGTATGCATCTAAATATATATGTACATATGTATAAGCTAATCGAATATTTTCATTGCAAACAATTCCTGAGGATGCGATTGTGGTTTCACATTTAATTCGAATTTTATGGGATTTTTCTCGTTTAACAAAAGAAGAACAACAAACAATAAAACAACAATAATATATTTTTGAAAGTGCGACGCTTTCAATGTTCATTTGCATGCCGCGTAAAGATTTCGTTTTGGATTCGGGCCAAAGTATTTTAATCGTCACGATGTGTTTTCGTCTATTTATTACGACATTATATGCAAACATATATATACATATGTGTATATCACATGCCGTACATACACATGTTGGTATGTAGTATAATATACGAGAAAAAGTTGAAAATATGTAGCTTTACCTATATACTCGTACATATATACACATATGTATAGTTGTCGTTTTAGTTAGGCATATAAAAATTCAATATAAAATACTAATATACCTATGCATGTATGTACGTTTATGACAGATTCGGCGTTTTCTGTTGTATTAGTCACTTATGACGATTCATATCCCCTTCTGTGCAGATAAGGTAATTTTTGGAAATATCCACAAGAACGAATCACACTTTGAGAGTGTGAAAGAATTTTTAGTGAACTCGAAAAATATATATGCATGTATATATGTACATATGTATCTTTTATGCAGAAGTACAAAGTTACTTATTATTGAAACAAATTGATTCTGATATCTATTTCAAAAGATTCATTTCGGAAATATATATAAGCTATTTTTTTAGATATGTATGTATATGGTTTCCAAGGATAAACAATACGTATATACTTTATTGTTATGGCCAAGAGCTTAGCTTTAGTATAAAGGTAAGGGCTTACTATAATGTTTTCAGAGACCCAATTCCCGACCACTTTTTACCTCATATCGGGCCGCATATTCTCTTCCAAGGCGTCAATCGTCTCGGTATTCTCTGCGGATATAAGCGACTTCACATAATGCCACAAAAAATAATTCAGAGATGTCAAGTCGCACAATTTTGGAGGAAACGCCACAGGTCCACGACGCGGGATATTGCGCTCACCAAAAGTTTCCTTCAATAAATTGGTTGTTCCATTGGCTGTATGAAATGTAGCGTCGTCTTGTTGGAACCAAGGGTCGCCCATATCAACATTCTCCACGAAAAAGTAATTAATTTTGACTCTGTAGCCTTCTCTTTTTCCGTATAATTATTTTTATCTTCATTTTTGTAGAAATATGGACCAAATTCCCATAGAACACACTACACAGTGACTTTTTGAGGTTGTAAAGGCGTCTTAAAAATGCCGACAATTTTATTTATTAACATACTCATTCAAGCAAAAGTGAGCTTCATCACTGAATAAAATTTTCTTGGGAAAACCAAGATCGGTGGACATCTCGTTTTGGGCCCATTCGCCAAACGTGCAACGCGGCTGATAGTTTAGACTTTAATTATTGCACGAGTTAGATTTCGTCAGCCCTCAAATCAGGGTTTTTCCGCAAAATCTTTCATAGAGTGGAATGGGCAAAGATGGCGGAGGGATTGATTTGGTATCCTTCGATATTATGCTCCACAGCAGCAATAGCGTCTTCGGTGCGTGCCTTACGACGCCTCTGAGGATACACAATATCCAATGGAATAAACGTGGTGTGAAACCAGTAGAAGCTTGCTCGAGCTAGCGAATTTGCTGGGAGATTATGTCGACTGAACATTGGACGCAGCGCGATCGTGCGAACCGAATCTTCAAAACCGATGAAGAGGAGGGAATGATCATTCTCCTTTCTTGCGGCTCTCATGTGGGATATAGCTGACATCAGCACTTTTGTTTAAATGAGCTTCGTCAGAGGAACGAATTGGATGAATAGCGAAACCTGGTGGAATGTAGTTTGTGGTATAACAAAGGGTCTTAAGTCTACCTAACCCATGGACACCCAGAACGCTAACGGTTAGCAGTACGTACTGTCATTCGGAAGGACAGGGTTCAAGTCCTAGTCCGATCAGCATCCAAAAACCATAGAAAAATAATTTAAACAAAAAAAATCATGTTAAATTTTCTAATTCCGACCGATAATGGCTTCCACGATTACCTGACACTTAATATATAATACCTATATATGAAAGAAATGATTTTATGGCGCCAAGTTGAAGGAAGATGGAAGCAATATTTTAATTTATATAAAAAAAATAAAAATCAAATAAATAAAGTAAAGATTTTTCTTTAAATGCGAACGCGTTCTCGACTTTGGATTTTACTTGAAAATAATATCTAGTATACAAATCTACAGCCATCCAGATTACTTTTAAGTTTGTTTTTCAATGTCACACTGCACATCGAGTAAAATTTACGATTCTTCCGGTCAATGCAACATTTGTTATGTATTTTATTTTTACTCTTTGTAATTTTAAAAAGTTTTTATGGAGTTAAAGTGTCATAATGATACTCTTTAGAAGTTTTTAAAACAAAATTAAATGATATTGTGTTTATTAGTAAGTTAATAATAAATTTAATGTTACTACTTAAACGATTTGATTGAAATAGTTTTCATTAACACTCACCTTTTCCAATTCGAATTCTCGAATTTTATGTATATTCCCTCGAGGTTTTTTCGACATTATGACGTCATATACTTCCGAGCGAATGTGAATATGTATACTTGTAAACTGGGATTTGTCATTAACACTAGTTTCTTATTGAGCAATTTTCACGTAAATATGAATATAAAAAACCGTTAAACATCTGTTGCTTCGCAATTATCACGAATTCTACACTAGTTAAGCTGATTTCTGTTTTTCTTTTATTTTATTTTCAGTCACATTTGGAATACTTTTCGATTAGTAATTAAAAAATTAGCACTAAGATTTCCACACACTAGCCATGTACTCGTATATACATACATGTTTGTACATATGTATGAGTGAGTGCACGCACCTGCGGCAGAACAAATAAATTCGTATTTTCAACTGAATTTCCTTTAAGGTTCTTTTTTCGTTTCTAAAACACGCGCCAAATGTTTATGTTTTTCGTCTTTTATTTAGCGAAAGAATAATACAAATAAATTCGTGAATTCTGTGAATAAACGTAAACACAAATATGTATGTTTCACCAGTGAATTAATGTATTTATGTGCGTTTAGCAAAATGTACATAGTTTTCGGTTTTTGTTGTTGTTTAGAAAATAATCGTCAGACTGCGTTTGTGATTTCAATTTAAAAATTAGTGTTTTCAAGTATAATGAAAAATCATCATTTCGGTATTTATTGTTTTGATGATTAACACACGGGGCCATGACACTATTATTCTACCAAACTGAATGAAATTTTTTTAGCAGTGTTACTTAGGGCTATCCATTTCGTGGCTTCAAAAATACAAAGCTGTATTTTGACTACTGTCAAACTAAACATGTTCTGTTTTAGTTAAAAGTTGGGCATTTATGAAAATGGATCGCTTAGCAGTCATACAATGCATTGAAATTGTTAAACCCAACTACAAAAATAGTGATTCAAACGTGGCCTGGTTTCGTGGTTTAAGAGGAGACTATGGTGCACATAATCCTCCAACCACTCAGGTAATAGGTAAACTTTTAAAGATAACGATGATGCACAGACCTTACGTGCATCATCGTTATGCTCGGTCCACATCAAATTTCGCTACTGTAAGTAAAAGGTGTTTCAAGACCGGAGCAGACTTTTGTCTAGCAAGGCATGCCCAGAGTATATTGAATTTATGGAGGGAACACTTCTCCAGCCAATCGATGACGATGGAAAAGTTGTTCCATTACCCGACGATGTAAAAGTCCGTATAGCAATCGCCCGCTTAAAAAACAACAAAGAGGCAGGGAGCAGGGATTACCGGCCGAGCAAATCAGGTAGAGAAGGACCTGGCTGTACTTGGTATTTCCAATTGGCGCCAAAGAGCAAAAAGAAGAAAGGAATGGCGCAACGTTGTTAACTCGGCTGTAATCGCGTAAGTGGTATCTACGCCAATAAAGTAAGTACGGAAGTAAAAGTGTGGCCTAATATGCCTATTTCTCAATGTTCTCAAGAGCTGGAACTTTCTTCCGCCACATTATGGCGTATTTTGCACTTGGACTTACACCTATATCCATATAAAATTCAGCTCATACAACAACTGACCAGTCATAAAGCCGTACATACGTCGAATGGGTGCGACGAGGTACATTTCTCACTCGGGGGGATCCGCTAGTAAGCAAAATTGTCGCATTTGGGGCACTGAGGAAACAATTGAAGGGATGTCCTTCTCAGAAACAAAATTACTGTCTGGGGCACTGCTTAGCTGTGATTACCTTACTTCTTTGAAAGCGACAACGGCGAGACTGTCATTGTCGATTCGGATCGTTATGGTCGAATGATATTTCACCTCTTTTGGTATTTAATTGAAGAACACGGCATGACTTGGACAATATGTGGTTTCAACAAGATGGTGCCACATGCCAAGCAACATGAGTGAATACGGCTTTATTGCGAGAGAAATTTCCCGGCCGCGTAATCGCTCGTCTTGGCGATGTCAATTGGCCACCGAGATCGTGCGATTTGGCAATATTGGACTTTTTTTGGTGGGGCTACGCGAAATATCATGTTTATAACGCCCAATATGTGCCCAAAAGTGGTTGAATGTACCTCAAACGGATCGAAGTTTGCAAATATCGCGAGGCTTTCACTTGAATGATTTAGTATTTTGAATATAATGAAACGAGAGTACTTTATGAAAGAGGATTTTTGAAACCGCGAAATGGATAACCCGCTACTTAATAACTAAAATGTTAACTAAAATTTTACCACAAATGATTTTACTTCGCTTTATGAAGTCACAAATCCTGAAAGCATTGAACTAAGAAAAAAAAATATTTTAAAAAAATTTTTTAATTCTGTTCGAACTACTTGATGTAAGAGACGAAAAACTATTTTGTTGCATTTTATTTTTATTTTTTTAAATTTAAAATTTATCAGTTGTGGCATTTTCCCTGTTCAACATAAGATCGAATAAACTATAAAATCAGCCTATTTGCTTTAATTATGTTGGATATTAAATCAATGATGTATGACGATCAACTGCTTGGAATGAATTTTATTGCCGGCATATAAAGTTCGATCATGATTAACAATCTCCAACACAATCGGCAACACATCATTTGGCGTTTATATTATTAATAAAGAAGCAACGATGCAACGTGCGCTTGTATAAACACATGCAAGAGAGTATGTATGTATGTATGTACGTGTAGAGAACAAGCAGTCGATGACATGGTGCAGCCGGCTAAATATTATTTTTAGCATATTAACGGTACAGCAATGCAACGATCAATGGCTGGCGATATGGTTCATCTGAAGTGCGTTTCATTAGTGAATATGCAAACATTCAAATACATATATGTAAATAAATGTATTATTATTGATATGCATGTACATATGTACGATTTACTTAAAATGGGGCACAGCGTGGGTGGATTTTTTTTTTGTAAATTTTCTTTCCGAATCAAGAAAACACACAAGAAACACACGGAAATTGAACATGTTTGTCGTTTGTTTGAGATGATTTGTACATACATACATAAGAGAGGAAAATTTATATGTGTACATACATACATTTATTTTATTTCGTGCCTTTGTATTTTTGGTTAGGTTTCGTTGATTTTTTTTCTGCTATTTTTTTGTGATTTTTTCTGAATTGCTTTAATAATTTACTTTCTTTACTTTTCCTGTAAAAAAAAAGCTCATAAATTGACATTATTACTTGCAATTTATCTTTTTCCTGTTGTATTTTACAATTGCAGGTCATCGATATGAACAAATGTCAATAACCTGTGTATTGATGAAATTTAAAATGGCCATCGAATAAAAATGAAGATCGAATAAAAGTGTCAGTAAGAGAACTCACTATATTTAAATTAAACAAGAAAAAAGAGCTGTCTTTAGTCATGCCGATTTATTTGTATCCGTCATGACGTTATCAAATTTATGGTTTCGTTTCTGGATTAAAAATTAATTCTCATATCTGAAAACATCAAACACAGACCATCTGTGCAAACAGACCATCTGTGCAAACAGACCATCAAATTAACATATAAATTAACCCAACTCGACATCCGGATCGGATTCCTTAAGAGGGGAATTTTCCTTCGGGTGGAAAGTTGAAGATATATTTTATAATTATAAGTTTTTTCACATTCATTTCCTTGGTTGGTTGATTTAATGCGAGATTTAAGGTAATGTCAAAACTTATTTCTCATGGATTTTGTTTGTGTAATTTTTTGATATGGAAGGAAGAACAAGCAATCATCTGATGTGACAACTTCACCTTTTATAAATTCGCCTTGGTTACTTCTTTACAAGCTGTGACATGAGAATCGAAGTGGCTTCTATTTTTAGATGTTAGAAATTTCTTTTTCTTAAGGGTGTAAGGGTTTCATAAAAAACAAATAAAACAATCGAATTGTTGACTGTAAACTTTTAGCTTATTTTTTTTTTGACTTTTTTCGCTGTTTTTAGCTACAACTTTTGGCCATTTTAGCTGGATAGCTGAAAAATTCTGGTAACACTTCTTATGTTAAGTCAGACGGTTGTCGGGGCGTATGAGGAACATTACAGATTTCTGGTAAAGAAATTTTTTATTCTCTATTAAATCCAAAATATCCAAAATAATACATTTACCTACAGCCTTAGTTTCTAATGCTTAACTTTTCGTTCATATTGGTAAAAAAAAGAAACAATCTCTATGTTTTTATTATTTTAATATATTTATGTACTCGTACTAAGTCCACCTGATTTGAGATTTTTGCAATGCTATTGAAATAAAATTAACCGTAGGAAATTATGGTTCCTTTGAATTTTGTAAATTTTTGTAGTGTATGCACAATAATGTTTTAGTTAAAAAAAATTTATTAACATTATGTTCTCCCAGTACTTTTAGACTAGAGTTAGCAAAGGAATTAATAATTTGTTTATACCACAGATTTATTATATTGCACTGTAATTCTCATTTATTTCAGTAAAACATTTTAAAATGTTATTAAATTTATTATGCTCTGATTTGAAATTTTTGTATATATTAATTAAGTCGAATAATGAAACTATTCAGAAATATAATTTCATAAACAATTCACTCATAAACATGCAATATCGACATGTTTCATATATGGAATATCAACCTAACCCAACATTTAATTTTTATTTATATGAGAATTCGTTTTGTGGCTTTTGTGAGTATATATTTGTGTATGAATATATTCAAAATTCGAATTTCGAAATTAAATAAATACAAATAATGAGTGAGAGAGCAAGAATTAATGTGTGAGACATATTTAAAATTTTTGTTTGTTTTCTTTAAAAACACATAAAATAAATATGCAAATACCTATATGTATGAGTATGAGTATATACGTAATGTTGATAGAATTTGTCAAGCTGCATGCTTATATACAGATGTATGTAACTAGAGGTGTGAATAAGAAAATTCCTGCGGCTAGCCAAATCGCAATAAAAGAGGAAATTAAAGAATTTTACTTGAGTACTTTATATACATTGTTATTGCAACATTGATGATTGATACTTTAAAAAGAGGCTTAGTATCTCTAAATAAAAATGTTGCAACATCATAAAGCGCGTTATTATTATTATTATTTTTATATATTTGTATGGAATTTGTGAAGAAGAAAAAATAAATTTTATTGTTATCATTTTCCTATGAAAATAGTTTCTGCATTCTTCGTATTTTTCTATTTCATCAAGAAAATTTGTTGCGCTGCACCGCCGCTTTGTGTTAGTATACAAAGTATCAACATTTTTCAACATCTTCGTTTTTCACTCACAATCAGAAATTTTCTATTAGTATTTTCATTGCATTTTCTTTTTTCTCACGGCGAGCCACTTATGTAAAGATTAAAAATACTTTTAATAAATATTGTGCATATCGAACATTTTAATTTCCACACTTTTTCACTGGTTTTTTAATTACCATATTATTTTAATGAAAAACTACGCTTTTTATGAACAAATCAAAGATATTTTGCTGTTTTCTTCATAAGAATTGAAAATTCGTCGATTTTCTATTTATAACCTAAATACGGCGGGCGAGGTATTTGTACAATATACAAAATGAATACTATGCGCTCATTCACTACAGTCGTGGCTGCCCGTATTTTTACCGAATTACCGTTGCGGTGGAATTCTCATTTCAGACTGGCCGCCGCTCAATTGCCAGTACTTCGTGATCGTCGTTTGGGCATAAGAGTATGTACATGCTTTCGAGGATGTTATGGCCATACAATGGTTCGCTGGGGATTATTTGTTGGGAAAAATTTAAGGAAAATTAAAATAATTATTAAATATTAGAAATTTTGTTTAAAAAAGTTCCTTTGTTTTCCTGGTCAATATTTGCTTATAAGAAAGCGTTATTTAGTTGTTTTTAGGTAAAAATTCAGGCAATTAGAATCAGGAACCCTCGAAAACCCGTGTGGACAAACATTTAACTCTTGAACATTTGAAAACCAACATTCGTCAAGTTAAGGCTGAGATACCGCCCGATTTGTGCCATAAAGTGGTCGAAAATTACCTCAAACGGATCGAAGTTTATAAAATTCGCAAGGCGGTCATTAGAATGATAGTGTGATTCACATATAATACCAAGGCTCAATCTTTATAATAAAAATGGAATTTCATGAAAAAAAAAATTATTTTAAATGTATTTTATTTACGTTTCTTTTCAAAAACCGCAAAATGGATAAATTTATATTTATAATTTCCCTTCTACAACCCATTGTACACGAATATCCCTCAGTATTTCAAAAATACGAAAGCCTTCGGCTATTGTTTTCGAAGTGAGAACGAAAAACTCATTAATAATGTTGTGCATTTATTCTTAAATGATACTCAAATAGATATACATGTGGATATTAGGGCATCTCAAAAATAGGCTAGAAAAATTTAACTTTTACATTTTGCTGCGTTCAACCATTTGAGCGGTATAATATTTATAAGGACATTTTTTTATTTTTTACCTACTGAGGTGAAAACTAAGATGGAGTTCATAATTCTAAATGCTTTCAAATTATTATGAAATGCGTGTGCTTACAAAATTTTAGCACCCTAATGCTTGCTTATATTATTTATATGTGCCTAAAAGCAAAGAAAAAAAACTAGTAGAGATCTCTGCGACCAGTCACATTTAAGCCAATTTAGAGAAGAAGAGAAGGACTGCGTCTGTCTTGTTGGACCAGCTTGTGAGTTGGCAATTCATTATTTCGCATTTGAAAATGTCTAGCAACAATAGTTTGCAATAAGCTCCGCCAAGACTTCACATTTTTTTGCTACTGTCGACGTTTATTTGTAATGTGCAAAGGAAACCTATTTGTATGTAGGTATGTATGTGCTCTTAAATGTTTTTATTTCGCTAGATAGCAGACGTGTTGCTAGACAAAAGTTCTCGCGCCGGAAAATCGACAATGATTGAAAGGCGGCTGCTTGATATGTTGAAAAATTTCGAGAGTTTTCAAAAATACACGCTCTTACGGTTTCGAAAATTAAGTAATATGGTTCATGTTACTCATTTCTGTACTCATATAAAAATTTTCACATATTTGAATATTCCCATTAGTGTGTATGTATATGCATATGTATGTATTTTATATTCTTGGCATTTTGACATTTCTTTAAACTATATGATAAATTTGGCACACGCTTTTGATAGCTTTATTAAGAGCCAGTAAATCAATTTGTTTGTTTACATTATTCGATCGATGTTGATAGGGCGCCAAAGGTGGACATGTAATTACGTATATATGAAAACAAACAAATGCCTGTTTTAGTTATAAAAATATTTACTTTTGAAAACATATAAAAATTGTATTTAATACATGGAAATGTGTTAAGATAAAGTTTGCGTTACAGAAGATGCGTTCAGTAATAGTTTGATATGTACTCATGGAAAAGCAAAAGGCTTACATATAAATATATAGCTTTATGATACACTCAAAATAGTTATATTTTTAATGTTATTTAATTTATTTTATTATATAGTATATTACTATATTTTATTTTACTTAATTTAATTTACGTTTATATTACTTTATTTTAATTTTTTATATTATATTATATTATATTTTATTTTGTTTTATTTTAGTTTAGTTTATTTTAATTAATCTGATTTTTTTTATGATATTACCTTTTTATGCATATTTACGTTTTTTATATCGTTTTATTTATTTGATTAATTTTATTCCGTTATATTTTAATTAAGTTATATATATTTAAGCTTACTTTAAATTATTCATTTATTTCAATTATTTTATGGATTTATTTTAGTTTGTTTTATATTATTATATTACGTTATATATTACAATTTAAAATATCTTAATTTTATTTTATTATATTCAACGTTGTTCAATATAGTTTATTTTAATTTAATTTAATTTAATTTATTTAATTTTAATTTTATTAATTATATATTATTTTGCTTTATTTTATTATATTTTTGTTTAATATTTATTTATTGCATATATTATTTTAATTTATTTATTTATTTATTTTTTTTTAATTTAGTTTGATTTAATGTATTTATACCCACGAAAACAAGTTTCTTCATTCAATTACTACATGCTGCCTGCAAAGAGCTTTCCACCACTTCTGCAACATAAGTATATATGTATGTATAGTATGTGAGTAGTCAGAAATTGCAAATTCTCTTACTCGTAACGGAAACATGTTTTTGACAAGAGTAAAGCACACTCACTTCCTTTTCCATTTTTTGAGCTTTTACCATCGTCGTATGCCACAATAAAAGATCTTCGCGCAAAATGTGTGAGTGTATGTTATGTATAATTCAAGCGAAAAAAGTGTTGCGCTTGCGCATCAATTTTCCACCTGTTATAGTACATTTACGAACAATTGTGGCGTTTATTCTGCTCAAATGCTACATGCAGTGGCATTAGTATGCATGGATGTATGTGCGTGTATGTATGTATACAGCAGAAAGATAATTTTTTATATATACATATAATATTTCTATGTGATTGGTGTTGTTTTACATAAATCTACGTATGTATGTGTTTGCATGTTTGTGTATGCTCGACATTCATTGTGTTGTGTTGCATGCAGCAAATGTGTTAAGTGTTGGGCATTGCAACCACTTGTCGCTACTATTCAAAGACCTTTTGCTGTCGCTGCCAGCAACGGCTATAAAAGCGTGTTACCCAATGGACATTTCTGCATTCGTACAAATGTCACGGTCGCCTTAAGACCACTTTTTGGGTGGAGAACACATACACGGTTCAACTGTTAAAATAAAAATTTGGAAAACAAAAGATTTAAGTGACCAAAAGTGAGATACATACATACATAAAATTTTCTATTAAAAATTTTAACAAATGATTTGAGTAAAAGCATTTTCTTTCTGTGAAAAAGTTAACAAAAAATTGAAATTCTATTAGCTCGCTTGATTTGATATATATTTTTCGTCTGCTTTTAAAGATATTCAATCCAAATGTGCAACATTTTAAGGTTTTTGAGAATTTTATATGTCATAAAGAGTTTTGTGTGAATTTTTTCCCGTAAAAGTTTATGTATATTTGATAAATGTGTTATGTGGATAAACGCAGCAAAATGAAAATGTGCCCAGAATAGTTATAATTTGACGTTCGGAAATAAAGGTAAGTCTGTAGCTTTTATTATAATGTTTTTTGTTTTGTTTTACAAATAAAATACTGCGAGGTAAAAAATTGGTCAGTATGCCGAACTAGAATAAATAAGGTTATTTTTTAAGGTTTCTTTTGGTAAATTTAATTTTGGTAATATTTAATTAGATCTTATTTATTACATAATTTCAATTTCCCTTAACGTCCAAGTTTCTAAAATAATATTTACTCAAAATGGCTTCACTTTAGCATAAATGATAAATTTTCATTACGTTTTGTATGCGAAATTTTTGATGCGGAATAAAAATGAAATTTAATTCTTTTTCGTGTATGTTTGGATGACAAAGGTTTTAAAACAAAAAAAAATTATTTCTTAAAAATTTCATACAAATTTTGTGTAAAAAGCTTCGAAGACATTCAGAAAAATTTATTAAAAACACAAAATTTTTTGAATACATTAAAAGCCTGTTTAAGCTTTTTATTATAAAAAAAAATTAGTTATGCAACAATTAAGGTTTTTCTACCCGATATACTGGGTCTCTTAAAAATCTTCTCAACCATTGTTTTCCAGCATACGACTATGACTTTAACAATCTTGTAAAAATAAAGGTGTTGGTAGAAGCTTTTAAAAATTCATTAACATTAAAAAACTACAGTTGGAACACTCATACAGTATCACAGGTATTCAAAGCTGATTTCAAGTTAAATGAGAAAAATATTTACATAAATAAATAATATATACACCCATTCAAACGTGTTAAGCTATTTTCAATAAAAAAAATGAATACTAGTATAAATAAGGAATACATAAATGCGCCTGAATTCGAAATTGTTTAACTATATTTATTTTAATAAATACATAAAAATGTGATTACTTTGCACATAAAGTAGAATGCCGTCGGCATGCGAAAGTATCAATAATTAGTGCATCCAGTGGGATTGATTGCACATACTCGTATATGTATATAAATATGGCAATACTACTTAGAATAAAACAAGTGCTGAGTACACCTATGTATAAAATCAAAATATAAAATCGAGTTAAAAAATGGATATAAATATAATAATCTCAAATAATATAATATATAAATATATATTTTAAAAAATTTTCTTACATACATATACAAGTTAGTTTTTACAAAATTTTAATTCTGAAAATTTAATTTATCTAGTTTCTCATGCCGTTTAATAACATTTTGAGTGTATTAAATAGCTCAGCTTGTTAATTAGTCTGCTTACAAATGTAGATACATGCAAATGTAGTAAAAGTGAGAGTTACGAGCTGTGATTGAGTTTTGTTGCCGTTATATGCAACAGCATCAGTAGGCATTCGGTAGAGCAACAGCATGAACGTAACAGAATGTTGCAGCGCTTTCAAATTGTATAAAATTATTTGCAAAAAAAATACACTCTTTACACTCTTTGTAAAGTAAAGGCGTGGAAAGTGTGAAGCTCAGAAAAATTAACGTGTATCAATTAATTAATTAATTTACATATGTGTAATTATAAAGGTACAACGCGAAAAGCCAAAGTGTTACAATGCCGTCGGTCGTTGGTTCAAGCAAAAATGCAAATTCAGGTATTTTGAATGAATTTTTATCATTTGAT
The DNA here is from genome assembly GCA_037013455.1 of Ceratitis rosa. NCBI lineage: Eukaryota > Metazoa > Arthropoda > Insecta > Diptera > Tephritidae > Ceratitis > Ceratitis rosa. The sequence goes on from JAWMAG010000033.1 coordinate 929,606, forward strand.
AATTAAATTAAATTTGATAAAGAAATAATTAAATTAAAATTGCAATAACATATAATTGTTCAAATGAAGAGTTTTGCAAAAAAAATCATTCTGAAGGTATTTGAATATTTCATTTTATAGAAGAAAAATTTTTCATTAATAACGTGATTAAAATGAAGAAAATATTAGTTTTTTGAGACGTTTTGTATTACACGAGGGTGAGGCATTTAACTTTTTTATTTTTTGAAATTAAACATTGACATCTTCAATAGCATTCTCCATGTGCCAAGTATTGAATACAAGTTTTGGGGTTTACGAAATGGTTAAGTTAACATTTAGAGAAACTTGGGAAATATTAGAAATTTACTTCTAAAATGATTAGTTTTCAACTGCAAGAAAATTACGTACGAAAATCGGGCTAAATAACTAGTCTTCCAGGCAGTTTGTGTACTCCTTTCTGCAGCGAGCACGCCAAACTGGCGCAAGGCCAGTCCCGTCAGCTATACCAATGAAGTAGTGTTTCATTATTATTCCCTAACGTTGAGGAATTTTAATAATATTTTAAAATTGAAAAATATTAATTTAATTTAATTTTCTAATGCAAAGTTTTCGTAGCCACCCGTTGAAATCCTACATGATTTCACCGTAACCGTTTATTTAAGAGAATTTTATGCTTTAAACTTGTGCCCACATGCTACCCACAACAACAAAACGAAAAGAAAAAATCTGAAAAGTCATTCAAGTCACTTACATACTCGCTGTTATGAAAAGAAAAAATTTTGAAAAATAAATGGAACGGCTAACAGAACAGGTGTCCAGTGTAGCACTTGATACGTACAATTGTTTGAGATGAAAACCTGTACATACATACCTATATGTAAGCATTCACCTGAAAACGGGTGTATTCATATTGAAAATGCATCAATACAAACATACTTATTCATATGTTTACCTACATATTGAAAATGTTCCCATTTTGTTTTTTAATTTTGCAACCTAATTCGAAAAAATGATATTTTGAGGTATTAAGATTAGTCGGGATGACAACAAAGCTTAATTTGTTTTATAGTAAACTAAAAAAGTCCACATAGTTTGCGGCTCTGAAACGCCGTGAACAATTAGTATGTCACAACGCCTACGCTCGGATTTCATCTCAACCCCAGAAGTCATGCTCAAACATTCATTAATTAAGCAATTAAAACGAGCTCAGTCAAATGTTCGTAGGCCATTCTTTTTTGTATGAAATTCTAAGCTTAAGCATCACTTTCAATATGCTAATGTGCCGTTAGCGTTTTGTAATAAAAAAATAAGTGGGCTAATTTGAATAAGTTTAGTTAAACTTCTTTTGTTTGATTTTTCGAAGATAAGTTTTATACGCACTGATCAGTTTGTATAGGGTAATCTATTATGTGGTTTCAAAATTATAGGGCTATATTTGGACTTCTGTCAAACTAAACTGTCAAATCAAAGATGTTTTGTTTTAATGAAAAGTCAGGTATTCATGAAAGTTGATCGCTTAACAACCCCACAACACGTTAAAATTGTTAAAACCTACTATAAAAATTGTGATTCAAACGTGGCCAGGCTTATTGCTTGAAGATGAGTTTGGGCTCATAATCGTCCAATTGGTAAAATTTAAAAGATCTCGAAAACCAACATTCTTCAAGTTATGGCTGAGTTACCGCCCAATATGTGCCAAAAAGTGGTCGATTATTATTTCAAATGCATCGAAGTTGAATGATTTAGTTTTTCACATATAATGACAAGGTTTAAGGTGTTTTTTAAACAAAATGCAGTTTATACTAAGCCGCCTCCGAAAAGCTGATGATTTTTTATGAGGAGCTTCTGATTTTTATGAGAGAAATACTCTCACAGGGGTTGACATTTCCTGCCAACGTGGGTTAATCTTCGTATTAAAAAATAAATTTCATGAAAAATTAGTTTAAAAGCTTTTATTTACGTTTATTTTCGCAAAATTGATAATTTTGTATTTCTTATTTTAGTGCTTCAAAGGGATAAAAAAGAGCATTTTAATCAATTTCGTTCGTAATTTAATTTTATGGATTTTTTATTTTACTTTATTTCATTTAATTTAAATAAATTTAATTTAATTATGTCTTACTTTATTTCATTTTGTTTTATTTATTAATTTTTTATTTTATTTTTATTTAATTTTTTATTTATTTATTTATATACGTGTATATATTTTTTGTTTTTAATCATTTCATCTATTTTTTTAATTTTCCTTTTTAATTGTCTAATAAAAAATTCTGTTATTTTTCTATTTTTTTATCTATTTTTAGATTTAGAGTGCGGCGTCGACGAAGGAGAGGACATCGCCTTGGCGATGTCACCAACCGGACAAATAGCTAAGACACCAACACCACGTGACCAGATAGATAGTGGCGATCAGCGTGAGACATGGGGCGGCAAAGTCGATTTTTTACTGTCAGTTATTGGATTCGCAGTCGATTTGGCAAACGTTTGGCGATTTCCTTATTTATGTTACAAAAATGGCGGTGGTAAGTGTCTCTAACAATTTACCTTAGTAAAATTTATGTATGTATATACACTATGCTTACCACTAAGCGCTATTTAATTATTTACTGAAACTGTGAGCTTTGTTTAAGTATACATATAATTCTTAGCCAATGTGTAGAAGTATTGGATGAGTGCATAAGTTCGTGCCCGATTTCAAGTGCAAACTAAAATTGAAATTTTTTGAAGAAAGCGCTTTTATTAATCAATTATGTATTCGCCATCATGTTCGGCAATCCACTCCCAACGTTCAACCAATTTACGGATGCCTGATTCATAGAAATCGCGCGGTTTCTCGTTGAAAAAGGTGTCAAGGTGGTTTTTGACGTCTTCCACATTTTTAATTTTTTTTCCATTCAAATTGTTTTGCAGCGATCGAAACAAATGATAATCAGAAGGTGCAATGTCGGGTGAATATGGGGGATGCGGCATGATTTCCCAATTCATCTCCTTCAGTTTGGCCAGGGTCGGTTTTGCAACATGTGGCCTGGCGTTGTCATGATGGAAAAGAACTCCTTTGCGATTGGCCAAAATCGGACGTTTTTCATCAATTGCTTTCTTCAATTCGACCAATTGCTGACAATACTTGTTGGCAGTGATCGTTTCTCCAGCTGGCAAGAGCTCAAAATAGATCACGCCTCAGATATCCCACCAAATGCACAGCAGTACCTTCATCGGATGCAATCCACCTTTCGACATCGGTTCCGCCCCTTCGTGTGCCTGTTTCCATGTTCTTTTGCGTTGAACATTGTTGTACAGGACCCATTTTTCATCACCAGTCACGAGCCGATCCAAAAAAGGTTCGTTTTTGATCCGTCGAAGCAAAGAAATTGCTGTTGACATACGGTCCACTTTGTTCTTTTCACTCAACTGATGTGGCACCCATGTATCGAGCTTCAAAGTGTACCCAACCTTTTTTAAACGACGAAACGCAGTTGATTTGTTGACTTTCAATTCACTGGCAACCTCTTCCGTCGAAATACGTGAGTTATTCGCAACTAAAGTCCTTAGAACATCGTCATCAAGCTCAGAAGGCCGTCCACTGCGAGGTTGATCTTCGAGGTTAAAATCTCCAGAACGAAATTTCGCGAACCATTTCTTTACTGTGCGGAGTGCTGGAGCACGGTCCAAATAAACTTCGCGAATATCTTTAGTTGTAGCGCCCACTGTTTTTCCTTTGCGGAATTCGTATAACATAATATGACGCATATGATCTTTTTCGTTGTTCATCTTCCATGCGTCTTTTCACTAAGCAACTCAAATCAAAATGAAGTTATTTTATGCTTGATTTACAGTTCGGACTGTCACCTTTCCAACGATATATAATATGTATATATTTCTTTCACGAGCGCCACTCTCAAACGATTCGTACGGCATCCAGCGGAATCGGGCACGAACTTATGCACTCATCCAATAGTTAAGTCATTAAAACACACACACACACTCACATAATTGCTCACATAATCTGCCATAATCCGCATGGCAATCTAAAGTTAATTTGTGTGCCTCTAATTTGCTACAACCTACCATACATAAATACATACATACATATATTGAACCTAATAATGCCCTGCTATCGGATGGTAAGAGTCGATTACATAGACTTAAGAACTCTTGGATGTATTCATAAGTACTCATGCGAATATAACAATGCAGATATGTACTCGTATGTATGTTTATCTGCCAGTTGACTGAGTGTTGGCTTATTGCTATGATTTATGCCACTTAACACCCGACGTTCTGCCACACAATGCGTTCTCCCCAAGCACTACAACAGCAATAATTGCAGTAATAGCTTAAGCAACAATTGTTGTCTAACTTTTATTTTTCTTTTTCTTTTTATTTTCATTTTTATTTTATATTTTCCCTTTGTTCAAGGAAAAAAAAGAAAAAATATTGAGTTAAGTGTCGCATAACAGTATAAAGTGCTCATGTATGTATGTATGGTATATGTGTGTTTATATGTATATGCACCGCAATATAGCCCCATTTGTCATGCTCAACACTTTCGCCAGTGAAGTGATGCCATTAAATGTGGTTCTTATGGCACACTTCCTTGAGAAAATTGCTGCGTTCTGTTTGAATGCGTCTACTCAATATTAACATCAACACTATCACCACCAGTTGCTTCTGGTCTATTCACATCCTGTTGCCTTTTAACGACTGCTGCGCGTCAGTGTTGAAAAGAAAAGTTGTAAGATTCGGGAGCGAGTAGTAAAGTTAGATATTCGGTTCTGTAAGGGTATTCTTTGATGAGTTGTTTATTATTATGATTTTCACTGATAATATTTAACTGTAATTTTGGAAATTGCGATTTGCCCTAATAGAGCTACAGAAAATTTATTTTATATAATATAATATAAAATTGGCGCTTTGTTACCGTGGAAGCCATTTTTTGACCGAACTCATCCGCCTTCGAAGGGCTGATGGTTTTTTATGAGGAACCTTTATTTTATGTCAGAAATACACTCGGAGGGGCTGACTTAATTAAATTAATTTTATGTAACTTTTGGATGTTGGTCGAACCAGCACTTGAACCATGATCTTCCATTACGCATTGTTTATTGCGGTCGCCATCTATTGTATTTTAGAGTAATATTTTTGAGTGACACTAAATGTTCGATATTCTAAAATTAATTGCACTAAAATATTGTTCCAGGTGCGACTAAATTTTTTGAGTATTTATGAATAAATACTTTTTAACACTGAATAATCGGTACTGAAACTTTACCAACACTAGCGTACACATGTGTGTGTGCGCGTGCTATTCCTAAGCAAGGCATACCAACGTCGCTACAAATCCTTCAAGATAAATTCAAAGTTAAGTGCTTTTGTATGACAACTAAATCTGGCAGTCATAATCGCATTTACCGCTGCCATTGAGCGGTAAGTGGAGTGAGAGAAAAATTACCCAGCAAAGTGAAAAGGCGCACAGGGAAAGCAATTGCTCCTTCATGCTTTTGGTTAGTGGTGCTCCACATGGCCGTAAAGTTTTGGATTGACAAAGAAAGTCAGTAAAAAAATTACAAAAATAGTAGAAGGGAAATGACATGATTTTTGCACACTCTGAACTTGAAAAGCAAAGAGGCTTGAAATCGTTCGGCATTAAATTCATGAGCTGAAAGTCGGCATTAAGTCAGAAAAAGGTTTTATTTAACACTCATATGCGCTTGTGGCATGAATAAGTTGCGAAAAATATTTGTTAAGTTTGGTAAACTAATATGCGTCTATATGGGTGAATGCTCTTACTTAAAAACCACTTCTTTTTTTAAATAAAAATCTTATGGCTCATTGCATTCAATCAGCGAAACGGAAGTAAGTAATCAAACCACAACTTGGCTATAATGTTGGAGCTTAAGTGTCCATGACAACTGACTTAATATAAATTTTACGCTTTGCCGTTTTCCTTCGCCACGCTTGTATATCAAAGGACTTCGCTTTACAACACTGCAAGGCACATGAACATATGTTCACAAAAAAATAAATACTAATAATTTAAAAATAAAATAAAATTGATTAAGGATAAGAGAAATCAGCTTTGGTTTCGTTTGTGGCTTTTATTTCTCATGATTGCTCACTCTTAATATCGGCTTAGTCGTATACTTCGTTGAATGCGAAAAAGGAAATATGAATAAATGAAATATTACTAATATGTATACTGTAATAACATCTAATTTGAAGATAAGTTGATAAAAATTACATCGAAAAAACGTTAGTTTTATTAAAACTAAAAAAACAAAAAACTAAATATAAAAGAAATTTTCATGTTTACAACTGGCTCATAAAATAGCCCTGATTGAGAAGAAAATGTGTGGCGAGAACTAAAGTTGATTTCAGAAATTTGATTTAAAAAACGTATGGAAAGGAAACACGTGGATTTTGCACCGTAACTCATCATGTCTAAGGGTTTTCATACTGAATGAATGTCTGCCCGAAAATTCAGAAATACCCTCAAATAACCATAGTATAACCTAACCGATCAACTTTTACCACTTTCCAAAACTCAGACGATGAGGTAATTGAGGTATATGATTTCAGTTGTTTCAAAACGGAATTCGTGGCGATACCTAAATTTTATACTAGAAAATTAGTTTAAAAATCTAGTTTTTCGTAGGTTGTCATGAGCTTCGAGGCACTGATTTTGTTTTTCAATGTCTCACGGGACATGAAAATGTGCGTTACACCGAAAGAAGCAACTTTTACCTGCAGTTGTATCCTCTTTTTTGCATTCTATATTGATCTTTGTAAATTTGGGGAGATTTAAAAAATATCTCCTCTTACAACTTTGTAATGTAAATAATAGCAGCGTAAAACAATACTAATATTGGAACGCGAAACCAAGCTTTATCTCGAACTTCCAATATTCTCAAAATGGGTCATGACTGAATGTACATTTTTATTTTTTATGTTTGTTCTTACCATCTAAGTGTTCACTTATGAATATGGATTAAGATAATGCATAAAAGTGCCCATGCTTAACATTTTAAGTTTCTTATAAATAAAAAATTCATATTTTATTTTAATTAAATATTTTTCAACATTCTATTTTTGCAACCATTCCACTTAGAATAGAATCACTTTTCTTCCTACCCACTCACCAAGCTGTGGAGTATTGTTTCAAGAGGAAATTTGATTAGATGACGTCATTACTTTGGGCTGTGTACCCTCTTTAAATACACATTGACACTTTTAACTATAAATGCCAAGTATCGAAACCATGAAATTTGCATGGCTAAAACAACAACAACTAAAGCTTTATCACAAAATATTGTATACATATGTGCGTATGCGTATATGTACACGTACATACAACAATGTACTGCAAGTAAGTAAGTGCGAGTGTTATTGATGTTTGATGTCGAAAACGATGCATGCCTTTGTCAGCCAAAAGCAGAGCACTTCACTTAACAACTCGACACAAGAATAATAAAGGCAATAGGACTAAAAATGTCGACGACGGTGTTGTTGATGCTGTCGAAGAGGATGCCGGAGCCATTCATATTCATGCTCTACCAGAATGTATCTATAGTATATACATACATTCATATATATTTTGTTTTAAAATTAGATTTATATTGTACTATAATCAAAGTCATATTGGCTCTTTTTTTTAAGTGCAGCAAATAGAAAGTGTGGTAGAGAATAAAAGCGAAGCGAGGAGTGAGCAAGCAGGCTGTGTAAGGCAAAATAATTTTATGAGGTGTTTAATATGTGGTAATGGCTGTGACAGTGTTGATGGACGGAAAATGGTGATGTTACAGAGGAAAAAGGAAATTAGGGGTTTCCTAATAGTCGTAGGGAAGAACGAAGTGGTTTGATAGCTTGTAAAATATCAAAGAATGAAAGGCAGCAAGTGGTTGAAATGTATGTATATTCAATGAAAAGAATATTCAACATACCTACATACCTAGGTGTAAGTATGGCGTTGTCTGTACAACCCATGCCACTTGTAATGAGATAAATAAAAGTTCATTGTAAAAAAATTAAATTGAAGAGTAGGGTCATATTTTTTGCGCTTTATCAATATTCAAAAACATGAGTATTAACACTTTTTAATACATACACTTTTGTGCAAGCTATTGCCCAACACCAAATTCTGCAAGTGACATTTTTATTTCCAGCCTCAAAAGAAAAGTATATTTTTATTTGCTGGTTTTATTACTGAGTTTAATTTTTATCAAAATTATATTTAATATTTTTTTACTAAGACATCCGTTGGGTACAACGAAAGTAAAATTCTAAACTTACTAACACTAATCTTTTTAATGCCAATGAAGGCTGCATAAAAGCTTAGCAGAGAATATTCAATAATACGCTGTCTATATTAAATAGAGGATTAAGCTAGTTATGGTGCCACTTTTTGCAATATACAAATTTACATACTTATATATAAGGACACATAGTTATTTAATCTAAAAGTATGTGAAAGGATATGCTACAACCACCTAATTTACTGGCATAATTAAAATATAATTGAATATTAAATCCTGAAGTAACAGGGCAGTAAGTAAATAATTTCTGAAGAATAAAATGAAAATGAAAATAAAATAAAATAAAATAAAATAAAATAAAATAAAATAAAATAAAATAAAATAAAATGAAATAAAATAAAATAAAATAAAATAAAATAAAATAAAATAAAATAAAATAAAATAAAATAAAATAAAATAAAATAAAATAAAATAAAATAAAATAAAATAAAATAAAATAAAATAAAATAAAATAAAATAAAATAAAATAAAATAAAATAAAATAAAATAAAATAAAATAAAATAAAATAAAATAAAATAAAATAAAATAAAATAAAATAAAATAAAATAAAATAAAATAAAATAAAATAAAATAAAATAAAATAAAATAAAATAAAATAAAATAAAATAAAATAAAATAAAATAAAATAAAATAAAATAAAATAAAATAAATTAAAATAAAATAAAATAAAATAAAATAAAATAAAATAAAATAAAATAAAATAAAATAAAGTAAAATAAAATAAAATAAAATAAAATAAAATAAAATAAAGTATAAAGTTTAATTTAATTTAATAAAAAAAATTAGTAAATAGTAAGCTGTTTTAATGACCGATATAAAGATGTATATATTATTAAATTAATTATATGTATATTTTTAAACTTTTTCTTTTTCTAGGCGCTTTTCTGGTACCGTATTGTATTATGCTACTTGTCGGTGGTATACCATTATTTTATATGGAACTAGCACTGGGTCAACATAACCGCAAGGGCGCCATAACATGTTGGGGTCGTTTGGTACCGTTATTTAAAGGTATTTCCAAATCAAATATAGCAAAAGAGTTTTAACTAAATTTTAAAACTTATTATCGAAATATCAATTAATACATTGTAGGAATCGGCTACGCAGTGGTGCTGATCGCATTCTATGTTGATTTCTACTATAACGTTATCATCGCCTGGAGTTTACGTTTCTTCTTCGCTTCATTCACAAATAATTTGCCATGGACGTCGTGTACAAATCCGTGGAATTCTGATTTCTGCAAACCGGTATTTAGTACAAAAATTTCATAAATCATTTAAAAATTCATAAATTCAAATATATTTAAATAAATTTATACACAGTTCGAAGTCCAACAAAATGCGGTACTACCCACACAGCCAAGTGTCCCAAATTTCAATATATCTGTAAACTTCACCGATTTTTCATTCGGCAATCTCTCCGTGCTAGGTTACAACGAAAATGGCACTGCAGTAAGAACAACGACAACAGAGCGATTTCAATCAGCAGCATCGGAATATTTTAAGTAAGCTAAGTCCGAGATTACTTCTGCTGCTTTTAATATGATTTCCATGAATAACTAATAAAATATATCTGAAAAATATTTAATTATTTCTTAATTTTTAATTTCAGCCGTTATATACTCGAATTAAATCGTAGTTCGGGCCTCGATGACCTTGGCCCCATTAAATGGGATATGGCTGTTTGTCTACTGGTTGTCTATCTCATATGTTATTTCTCACTGTGGAAAGGTATTAGCACTTCCGGTAAGGTTGTTTGGTTCACAGCGCTTTTTCCTTACGTTGTGCTGCTGATCCTGCTTATCCGTGGTATAACACTGCCTGGCTCAGCCATGGGTATACAATATTATTTGAATCCGAATTTCGATGCCATCTACAAAGCGGAAGTGTGGGTTGATGCGGCAACCCAAGTGTTCTTTTCTTTGGGTCCCGGCTTTGGTGTACTTCTAGCTTATGCATCTTATAATAAATATCATAATAATGTTTATAAGTGAGTATTTTATTATTATGAACACACATAAATATACATGTAAGAAAATTAATTTAATTAAATTGTCAACTTTGTTTTTTATAAAAATTTAGAGATGCTCTACTCACCAGCTGTATTAATTCGGCTACTAGTTTCATAGCTGGTTTTGTGATATTCTCTGTGCTGGGCTATATGGCACACACTTCCGGCCAAAATATTGAGGATGTCGCCACGGAAGGGCCGGGTTTGGTGTTTGTCGTCTATCCAGCTGCGATTGCCACAATGCCCGGCAGCACCTTTTGGGCGTTAATCTTCTTCATGATGCTGCTGACTTTGGGTTTGGATAGTTCGGTGCGTGCGTTGGATTATCTAACTTTAACAAATGCTCCTAAAATATTAATATATATATAATTTTATTCCACAGTTCGGCGGTTCTGAGGCTATTATAACGGCACTGAGTGATGAATTCCCAAAGATTGGCAGAAATCGTGAGATTTTCGTTGCCATTCTCTTCACGCTGTACTTCATTGTGGGCTTGGCCAGTTGCACACATGGCGGCTTTTACTTCTTCCAATTATTGGATCGTTATGCCGCGGGTTATTCGATACTTATAGCTGTGTTCTTTGAGTCGATTGCGGTTTCGTGGATTTACGGTGTGTTATTGTATTGTATATTGTGATAAATGTTTGTCTGAAGTGTTTTTTTTTGATAAATTCTGATATGAAGGTACCAATCGCTTTTGTGAAGACATACGTGACATGATCGGCTTTCCACCAGGCAAGTACTGGCAGGTATGCTGGCGTTTTGTAGCGCCCTTATTCCTACTGTTCATCACAGTCTATGGTCTCATCGGTTATGAACCGTTAACATATGAGGACTACACCTATCCTGGTTGGGCGAACGCGCTGGGTTGGTGTATAGCGGGTTCCTCGGTGATAATGATACCAGCGGTGGCGATTATTATGATACTTAAAACACCGGGTAGTTTGAAACAGGTGAAATATTTCAACCTTTTTTTAAATAAACTTATATTTACAAATGTATTTTCTAATTACATCCACAGCGTTTGAAAACACTCACAACACCTTGGCGTGATCAGCAGGTCTCCATAAATGGTGTAACTGCCGAGGCGACACAAGTGCGGCTCACCGATGCCAAAGAGGGTGCTGAGGTCTGAGATCAGCCATTCGCAAGATTCAAAGTTTATTATGTGTAATTTAGCTCCACCCTCACACCCCCTCTCCCAAGTTAGATGCTAAAACTTATTACCATATTATTTTACAAAGCAGAGGGAAACATATTCAAACGGGTATAAGTAATTTGATCACTAGTTATTGTTCACAAGAATTTAGGGAATTAGTTAATAAGTAATTGTTAGCAAATATAAATAAATCGTTAGTACTAAAATTAGGGAAAAGGTAAAAAAATTTTGTACACTTATACAAATGCAAATTTCACAAACAACGTAATTTACTTAGGTTTCGCTGGCATATTTGGGTGAAGGCTGCACAGCAAAAAACAACAACATAAGAAAGCTTCAATCAAATCATTAATATTGACAAGAATACATTTATATATACATAAATAAACTATTAATATGTGGTAGATTAAAAACAGTGAGAGACCCCAACCAAAAAAAATTGGCTTTCTCCAATGGCCAAATAAATGAGGAAATAAATCAAATCGTTGAAACTATGTGTGTATGTATGTTCATTAATTGTTGCATTTGTAAAAAAAAAAACAAATAAGTAAAATTAAAAAATAATTGAAAGAAAATGAAAGTAAATTAAAACAACAACAACAAAGATATAAAATAAAATAAAATGAAATATAATAAAATAAACTAAAATAAAATAAAAAAAGTGAAATATAAAAAATAAAATAAAGTAACATAAAATAAATTAAAATAAAATAAAATAAAATCAAATAAAATAAAATTAAATTAAATTAAATTAAAATTAAAATTAAAATTAAATTAAATAAAATAAAATAAAATAAAATAAAATAAAATAAAATAAAATAAAATAAAATAAAATAAAATAAAATAAAATAAAATAAAATAAAATAAAATAAAATAAAATAAAATAAAATAAAATAAAATAAAATAAAATAAAATAAAATAAAATAAAATAAAATAAAATAAAATAAAATAAAATAAAATAAAATAAAATAAAATAAAATAAAATAAAATAAAATAAAATAAAATAAAATAAAATAAAATAAAATAAAATAAAATAAAACAAAATAAAACAAAATAAAATAAAATAAAACAAAATAAAATAAAATAAAATAAAATAAAATCAAATAAAATAAAATGAAATTAAGTAAAATAAAATAAAATAAAATAAAATAAAATAAAATAAAATAAAATAAAATAAAATAAAGTAAAATAAAATAAAACAAAATAAAATAAAATAAAATAAAATAAAATAAAATAAAATAAAATAAAATAAAATAAAACAAAATAAAATAATAAAAATAACACAAGGTAAAATAAAATAATGTATTGTATAACAAATTAAAGTAAAGCAAATTAAAACACAAAATAGATTGAATAAAATAAAACAAAAAATATTACAAGAAATACAATAAAATAATATTAAAAATAAAGAAAAAATTTTAAGTAAAAACATTTGTACATAACTATTTAAGTAAATTGTATGATAAATGATAAAATGCTGTGTAGATAATATTAGAATTGAAAATTTGAAACGTTTGCTAGTAAAAGATGTTACAGAAAAAAATGTTAATTTTAATTTACTATAAAAATTAAGTATACAAATCTAAGCCAGTCATTGAAATATTGCTCGTTACTCAATCCTTTCACAATAAATATATTTTATAAGAATTTAATGTAAACAGAGATAAACTTTATGTTTGTATGTATATTTAAATGCTATAGTCAAAGCTTTAAAACGTCCTCTAAGACACTTAGAAAAACTGTATAGGAGAAAAACTTAAAATTGTATATAACGGGAAATGTTAAGATAAAGTGTATGAGTATTAATATATAACAACAAATAGTGCCAGATCAGCGTTTATTTAATCAAAAAAACCGTTTTTACAATGTGTTTACCACACAGCCATGTAAACATATTGTAAATTCGTGCTTAAACTACAATAGTCGGTATTCGATTTTGTAAAAATGCCATAATGTTATAAAAGAGAAAATATTCAATTGCTTTTGACAATGATAAAGAAAATGAAAATTTTTCTTATTAACTTTTTTACAATATATTTTTTTTGAGTACTAAAATAGAAGTTAAAACCTTTTAGCAGCCATTAAGAGGTTTTAGCTCTCTCTATTAACTCGCTTTCTTTACTCAATTTATTAGTTACTTCAACTTAAGGTTAATCATATTTAATTTAAGCGAATTCTACCCATATATTTGGCATTGGTTAAAACTTTTTCTCAGCCATGAAGAAGTTTTAACGCAAAGAGTTTACAAGTTTGGACCTTTAAAATAACACAGTTTTTTACACTTTTTTATTATTTGTTAAACAATATTTATTTATTGTAAATTTTTACTTTTTGTGTATGAAAACAATGTGGTCAAAGTCAAATAGTTTTCGACAGCCATGAAAACTATTTGACTGACATCAAAACTGTTTACTTAAGTAATGTAATTTATGAAAATTTATATATTTAATTCAGATTAAAATTATTTTAAAGCTTTTGGGTTTTCAAAACAGCCATTTGAAAACTCAATACATTCTCCACGAATTTTTTATGTGCAATAGTTATTAGTTATATTTTATTTGAAATAAATTTACTTTCGTAATAAAAGAAAAATGTCGATGTTTTCTTGACGATCATGAAGGTAAGAAAAAAGTCCCAGCAAAAATTTTAAGAGAGAAGTTCTTAACACGCTCTTATTTTACTCTTTTATTTACCTCAAAAGTTGGTTCAAGTATGCGAAAACTGGAAACACTTAATTTTAGCGAAGGCTCACACCAAGAAATATATTTAAAAAAGATAAATTTTTATCTGGCATTAGTAATCAAGTGTAGGGTGCGACAAGTGAAATATTTTAAAACAGTACTGTAAATACCAATAGTGGTAATTATTTGTAAAATTTGATAGAGGTTTTGACGAAAGTGATTATTTGCAATTGAAATTATTTATTCCTGTTTCAATTTTATGTCAAAAGTGATGACAATTGAATAAAAATAATCTTTAAAGGAACAGCCTGGGTTTTCTAGTAGCAAAGACACACACCAGACAATATTGCTTTTACTAAGTGCTTTTACGGAGTTGTTTTTAAGATATTTTCTTAAGTACGCGCGGGGAACAAAATGCTTATGAAAACGGGAGAAGAAGTGATTCGACTTCTTTGAATTTTTTGTTTACTTCAAATAAATTGATTATTAATTATTATAATTAAATAAATAAGTGATTATTAGCTATTGGCGCCAAGCAGGGAGAAAAAGGAATGAATGGCGCGATGCTAATTAAAAAACGGACTAGAAGCATAAAATTGTATTCGAGCTAGGCGAAAATACATAGAAGGTGTGCCGATAACTGGGTCTTAGCTGTGGACGAAGCTACATTTTTGGAGTTGAAACTTCCTGTTTATTACTGTATACGTCGCAATCTGCATACCCCGTGTTTGTCCCCAAGGCATAGTAAGTAGTCTCTCACTCGGACCTCTTACAATTCAGTCGGTCCTGAAACATTATTTTCATATCTTCGCTTCGTTTATTTTGTTTTTTCTAACTACAGTTATAAGTCGGTTTATATATCAAAACGAACAACCATTATAATAGACATACAAGATACTTGAAGGGGAAGTGAGTGAGTGTATTAAAACTTGTGATTTATTAACTTGGAAGTTGTGAAAATGTTTTATCAATGCTTGCCATGAGAAGTTTTTCTACTTAAGGGGCAATACAATCTGATCAGTAAACATATATGTATGTAAATATTTATGCTTACACTGCCACTAATTGGCATAATATAATAAGCATATTGAATAACCAGTTCATGCGCTCTATTTATTATAATAGCTACACCTGAAATAAAAGAAAATTTAGCATATTTACATCAATTTATTACGTATATGTTAGGTCAAGTAAAAAAAAAAATTGTGTATTTCATGCGGACATACATTGGTAAGCAGTTGGAAACAATAATCTTAATAATTGCAAAGCTAAAAATGATCTATTTTAACAATTTTAATACATAGTAACACTTTACGACACCGTAATCTGTATCTATTTTTGAAGAGTTAGTGGGTTTTGGACTAAAATGGAATTTTAAAGCATGTCAGAGAGGAATACACCTTTTAGAATCCCAGATGGCGTTAGCAGAATATGCTACATTTAAGCAGTCCCCTATTTTATGGAACAGTCCTTGTGTGTTTGCATTTATGTAGGTATGTGTGTGTGTGTGTACATAGCTTAAGAAGCGAGAATAATAATATTGTAAGTAGGTTAAAAGCTTTGCTATACAACATTGTTGTTGTACTACGTAATTAAATAGTAATTATTCATATTAAATAAAGATAAAATTGCTCCGGCACAATGCATGCAATTGTATGAAGGCTTGTACTATTATGGGAATATTTATAAAATTGCACTTAATTTTTTTTTTTGAGAAATATACATACTCACCCGTACATATTAACATAAATTTCAATCAGTTCGTTGGCTAGCTAGTTTAAATGGCTTAATTAAAGTGGGAATTAATTTTAAAAAATCTCACGCTAAACCCTTTTATACCTTTCATGTAGTGGAAATTGTATATTAACTTTGGTCCGAAGTACGTATGTAAGTACTCAAAATTTACGAGTATACTTATATGCGACCGATTTTTCAGATTTGAAATATTGGTCACAAATGTGTCAATCTAAGAACGTAAAATTTGGTATTTCTGCACGTATTATGAATTACACGTTAACATATAGCTCCCATACACCGATATGAAGCTTAGGTCGAAACTCCGTCAAAACCGCACCTACGAGTATACAATTCGGTATTATATTTTATTTCATTACATATACACTACATGACAAATGTTTCAAATATTATAACTTACCATAAAATCTGTCAAATTAAGTGGAATCTTAAAGCCACTCAAGAGAATAAAAGCAAACAAGGAGTGAAATTTTTCTAATAGCAATGAGTTTTATGCGATTTATTTTTCAATTTTTCATTTCTGCTTTTCCCATTAGTTTTCGTTATATTTTCTGTTTCAGTGTGTGTGTGTGTGTATGTGTGTATGTGTGTGTAGTTCCTTTTCTTTTAATGCCGGTTTATATTTATTCTTGTATTTGTAGCGTTTTTTCCACATTATTACGCGTTATATAATAAATGTGTATGTAAATACAAATATATATGTATAAATGTAAAATTATAAAATATTGCAAATCAAGCAACACAAAACTACATACATCAATTAAATCAAATTTATTCACATATATATACGTATTCGTATGTATGCATAAGAAATTTTATTTTTACTTAAGTGTGGGTAAATATGGTACATACTTACATAAGTATGTTATGTAATATGTATAGACAACTTCATCTTTTGTATTGTGCTTTTTTCCAGAAGCAAATACTTTTTATTGTGTTTTTTTTAGTTTCTTTTCCATTTGATTGAATCTACTGATATATTTGATTTGTTATTGTTGTTGCTCTTCTTGTTTATTGATAAGTTTGTGTGCAATTTTGTTGTTGTTTTTGGTGTTGCATGGAAAACGTTGTATTATGAATGACTTGGTAGCTGTGATTTTGTTGTTGTTGTCTTTTTGTTTTTTGTATTCTAATAAGCTTATGATTGAGCACATTGACTAAATAATTAAGAATATTAATTAAGTTATGGTTGATTTACACACATACATAAATAAGCTGTTGGACGTACTGTATTGTGTTATATATATATATATATATAAATTACAATTAATTCGTTTGTAGGTATGTGATAATTCTGTATTGTGAGTGAGTGGAGTAAATCAAGGTTGGAGAATTGTATTGGCTGCGTGAATGATAAAATTTTAAATAAATAAAAAGTTAATAAAACATAAAATAATAAATAACGTTAATACAAAAAACAATAAAATTATTTACAAAATTTGTGTTTTTTTAGTTTTATCTTTGCCAATAAGCATTTATTTTAGCTATCGCATAACAAATTAATATTATTTTTTTTCCTAAAAATTATAGGAAATTCTAAAAAAGTGCTGTGATAAAACCATTTTTTCTTTTATTTTTTTTTTAATTAATTGAAAAAATCATTATGAGGAAACAATTTTGCAGCTATAGCTTTAAATTCTGGATTTGTTTTAGTCCATAGTGGCAGCTTCAAGGAAAAAAATAAGAGCTTTATTGGCTTACAAATTTCTTCAAAAATAGTGAGGTTATGTTCAACATTTTCGTTAATTGAATTTTAAGCAAGTTACGACTGGGACAATTTTGAAATAATTGCTTTTTTAATTCCTCATTGGATTTTCTTTAGACTTGGGAGTATCGTAAATTTTCAAAGGCGGTACTTGATTGATCGGTAATATATTTTTTTCCACAATCCTAGCAAGCTCAAAAATTCAAATAACAAAACTTTTGACCATACCCTCTCTTTTTTGAGAGTTTTTTAATTCGATAAAGTTCTTAGTTCTTAGTTTTTGTTCCTAGTGGTCTAGAATATATCCAAAATTAAGAGCAATTTGGGATCTCTGAATTTTTTTTCGAAATTGAAGTATTGTATTGGCCTTCTATGGCCTTTATTTTTAAAAATTTATTTAAGAAAAAAAAGGAATTTAAATTTTTCACAGTAATTTTAACAATAAAATTTTGCGTTTAATGAGTATGTCAGTTCAAAAATAAATGCTTTAAGCGTATGGTGCGCATATTGATAATTATTTTCTATTTTTTATGATGAACCTACATATGTAAGTATGTATGTATGTAATGTATGTACATATTTAATTTTTCACGTATACAATTTTAAATTGCTTCTCTTTTTCCCATTTATTTCAGCATATTTATATACTTACATATATAAGTGTACGACAGAATATTTACTACATACTAATATGTACGTGTATGTATGCATGTAGGTGCATATACTATGTACGTATGTATGTATATCTATGTGTATGCGTAGTTTTTGTATATATATTGCATATGACGGTATTATTTACTTGTGTATATAGCATTTACGGTTATCTATGTATGTAAGTATGTATGTGGTTGTATGTACGCATGAAAATACACTTTAATATGTATACATATGTATATATTTATATTTTATTTCTATATTTTTTTTTTAATTTCTATTAAGTTTGTAATTAATTTGTTTGCTTTTTTTGCTCCGTTAAATGTTTGTTTGTTTGTTTGCTTGTTTGCTTGTTTTAGTATTTTAGTATTAGTTTTATTATTATTTTTCCTCTTGTTTGGTTTTCGTTTCTATGCGATTGATATGGTTAGGTTGATGAGTTGTGTTTTGACATTTGCTTGAGCTGTCAATACTGAGTTGTTGACGTTTCGTTCGGTGACATTTGCACTTGCGCGTGTATTTGTTGGTATTATATACGTATATATGTATATATGTATATATGTATGTGTGTATATTGTATTTTTGTATTTTTGTATTTTGCATTTGCATTTGTTTACATTCGTATAACTTATTCATATTTGTATGTACGAGTATGTATGTAGTATGTATGACTGACATATTAAAGTAATCGGTTTTACGCTTTCATTTCACTTTATTCACTTTCAAGTGTTGCTGTTTGTGCTGTTGTGTGGTATATATAATATACTGTACGTACTATATTTTAGTAAAATTATTTTTTCTTGATTTTTGTTTGAAAAGCCCGGTATATTATATATATATGTATATATATGCAATAATGTACATTAATACATGTAAATATCAATATTAATATTCATATTTGTTTTGCTTTGTTTTTCTTTTTTTTGGTTTTGGTAGAGAAGGTGGCTTAGTTGAGTTCTGTTGTGTGTAGTAAATATTTTTTAATTTAGTATTTTTTCTTTTTTAAATTTTGGTTTATATGGTTAAAGTGTTTTATGCTTTATGTTTAAATTTTAAAATTTTTTTCATATGCATTTTTGCTTGGAGAAGACACAATTCCAAATTGACATATTGAGACTGAGTGTACGAAATAAGTTTATACATATATTTGAACTCATAATGTAGGCATAATAAGGAATCTCTGAATTAATTTTTGATTTTAAGTAATATCTAAACAGAAAATTGTTAACAAAAATTTAAGGTAAAAATCTTAAAATCAATAATGTTTTCATGATGTTATTAAGGATCAGTACATAAAGGATACCAAGCTGTTGAGGTGAATAAAATAAATAAAAAATCCTGTACCATGTTTTAAACAAACTTTTCAATAAAAAAATTAATTAACATAATCGGAAAAGATTTTGATTGAGTGCGTTGAAAAATATAAAATCCTATTTATATTTATGAGCAAAATTACTGCCTTGAAAGTCAAATAATTTTATACAAATAGAAAAGGAAAACTAAAGGTGAAAATAAGTTATTTACCATTGTAGATTTTTCCATTTCATTAGATGAAGAAATGAAGGCAAGTTGTAGAATTTTTTATAATTAGTTTTCACAAATTCTTATATTAAATTTTCATAAAAAACATAGTGCTTTATAGGCATTGAGACTTTAATATGTACATAGATAAGTCATATAACTGTCTATATCTTAAATAGTAATATTTTTTCAGTGCATTAATTTTGTTTTTCAACCAAAGTTCAGTTGAAAGTGTGCAAAATATTGAAAAAAAAATAAGAATCGATTTCTTCATTTCAGATCCACTGACATTAATTAATTACATTAATTATTATTACTTTTTTTTTAAATATAACAAGCTAGTATTTTATAATTAACAATGACTAATAATGGGAAAAAGTTAACGGTAACTGCTCTTAATTTACGCGCTTGCACCACAATTTTATTTAAATGTCTCTATGTATGTATGTGTATATAGCATATGCATATACCTACATAACTATACATGTATGCATATCTATTTGCCTGTATATCATAGGTATACATATACAAGACTTAAATACCATCAGACAAGTAACTATGTATGTATGTATATGCATTGAGAGTAATTATACAATATTTGCACAAATGTATTTTTCATGCCTTTTTATTACATATGCATGTATGTATGTATGTATATATTGTATATAATCATACTAAGTATTTTAATTGTTTTAAATATCTATATAAGTATATGCCAAAGTATAAGTATAAATTTTAAGCTATTTTTTGTTTTTTTTTTTGTTTTAATATCAATTATAAATATTTTTCTTTCTATTTATTTTTACTTTAAATTTTTAAATTTTTTTTTAGTAATATTTGAGTACCTACTTGTCGTTTAATTTATTTAATATAATAAATAATTTCTGCCGCCGTTTTGTGTCTGCATTTGCGATTCTTCCAAATTTCCCAAATTACGATTTTCGCCGATTTATTTGTTTAGGATTTCAGTGCGCACATTTTAGGTTTGTTGTATGGAACTCAAAAATGCTGGATCGACTGAAGCGACTTTGGCCGTCAGAAAGGCATGCATGCAAAAGAGTAAACTTTGCAGTACTTGACATTCTAGTTCCTGTTTCAACGTTTTTTGTTTTTGTAATGTATTGAAAAATGTAAATATTAATATGAAATTATTCATTAATAAATTTGTTTTATATAAAATTGTAAGAAAGACAGAAAAAAGCATGTAAAAGATACTAAAAATATTAATAAGCTACAATTAATACATTGTTAAACAGTACGTATGCCCAGGATTTATGGGATCAAATTATTGATTAATAACAGTACAATAAAAGCATGAGAGCTCGCCTTGTCATTGCTAGGTTTACTTTTATATATTTATGTAATTAATTGGGGTTTAGCTGCTGAAACGATTTTCTCCTGGACACTTCCCAACAATTTATGATATGCATTTCAATGTTTTTCTAAGAAAAAGTAACGTGTAATGAATTTTTCTTTTCGTTTCTTATCCGAAATACATTCGTAGGGCCGACGGCAGTTAGAAAATTTATTTTTAGTAAAATATTTTCGAATAATTAATTAATAATTAATCCCTTAATCCCTTTACAGACCTCACAAAGCGTATGGCAATATAATTTATTTACAACTACTGAGGAACGGAACCACTTTCTACTACCGGTGGAATGTCGATTAAAGCCATATCGGTGGGACAATGAGCTTACTTTATTGGTTTCGCTATGGAAACTGCTATCCAGGTAGAAATTGGACTGGTTGTGGCGGAAAATCAGTAAGGGATCTGATCAACACATATTTTCTCAAATACGCGGACACCATAGATCTATGATGATTCATCAATATGATAATCCACAAGGTTCCAAAATGCTAGCCTCTGCTGGCCATATACGAATGATGTTTAAAGCTTACAATCCTTTTGTTTTGGAAGAGGTGAAAGTTGTTTCTACGCTGAAGGTGAGAAAGTATTTTGACACCCGTTAAACTCTCTCTCTGTGATGCTTGAACAACAAGCAATGGACGGTGATTTTAGAGCAAACTTTTCTTCAGCGGCGAGGCATTCTTTCACTCCAGGGATACATAAATAAGCTAAATTGTTGCAGGTTATTATAACCAACTTTTTTGGCCTGCAATTCACAAACATAACTTGGAATATGTGGTTGGAACAAGGTGATGGTGCCACATGCCACACAGCAGCACCGAATATAGCTTTGATGTAAGAGAAATTTCCCGACCGCATTATCTCTCGTCTTGGCGATGTCAATGGGCCACCGAGATCGTACGGTTTGATACCGTTGGATATTTTTTTTGGGGCCACGCCCCAGCTCATATTATGGCTGAGATACAGCCCAATATGTGTCATAAACCGGTCAAAAATTATCTCAAACGAATTGAGTGTTCCATATATATAAAGGCAAGATTCAAAATTTATAATAAAACAGGGAACAAGCTTTGGAGTATAGGCTGAAAGCTCAAACATATTTCTTTGATATAAGTAAAACTTTAAATAAGATTTCAAAATTTTGTATAGTCTTCAATCAGCCAGTCTAGATACAGCCGACCTGCACCAATTTTTGTAATTTTTCCTAATATGGAATTATTTCTAAAAACTCCAAATGTTTTTTTAACTAGAAGTATTAGAGAAAGTATTCTTCAACTCTTTTCAACGAATATTTAAAATATTTCAAATCTAGCCAACGATTGTAAACTACTAAATATTGAATGCATAGCGAAAGCTTTTAAGTCAACAGCAATCAATATATGGGTCACGAAGTTATTGCCACAACAAACAGTACACCCGCATACACTTACAATTGATGTATACGTATAACAATGGGTTTTAGCATAAACAATAAACAACTTCAACACTTCTTCTCGCTCTACAAATGTGCATACATTTAAACCACTTCATCAACTGCAACCAAATTGTATATACCAAATCATAATCACGATAAAATAAACATATAGTACATACAAAAAAATAACGGATTTGCTTTTTTCTTGCTGCCTATGGAGCACTTCTCAAGAAAGTTGGCGAAAAACTACAGTTTGAAACTCTACTTAAAAAGCAACTCTATGAAAAATTTGTATTTGAAATAAAGAACTGCTAAATAGGGGGAGGAAGAACCTGCATAAAAGCAGATTTCATAAAATAATAATGTGAAAAGAGCAGCGAAGAGTATGAAAAGTAGCGAGAAATGAACAAAAATAAAAAAAAACTATGAACTAAAAATAAAAGCAAAAAACTCCCGCCGCTATTTCTATTGATATAAAGGAGTAGGCGCACTTGAGCAAAAAATGCTGTGCAAAAAAAAGGAGAAATTGTGAAAATAGCACAAAAATAAGACTGAAGTAAAGAGACTGAGTTATGGTAGTACAACCAATGTTGCTTCAACAAAAAACACTTCGACTATATTGGTCCTTGTTACTTATACTCCAATGTTGTTTTATGCATTTCTAAATTTGCAAATAAAAAACAAGGAGCAAGCAAGTGGCGGGAAGCACACTGGAATGGCAAAATAGCAGAATAGCGAAATGGCACTTTGATACGGCTGTCACAGGGCTTTTGCCGACAGGCGCATGCAACTGCCATTCGCCATTCGCCAGTCGCCCTCAACATTCCTTTGCTTTCATATGCCATCGCTGAACTCATTACCATCAATCATATACACACATAGAGGGAGTAGGGGAGGGCTGGTGGCAAGTGGAGTGTAGTTCTAGCTATGGTTGGATTAAGTGTTCACGCTATTTCTATGTGCTCTTTTGTATGTATGTACTTACTTTTGTTTCAATTGCACGCGTTTCATGATCCTGAAAATGTAATTTTAATTTTGATTTTCCATCATCGCTAGAGCCGCGTAGTTGCGAGAATTTATATTGCCAAACGATGGCCGAGTCGGCGCCCTCCGCCAGTGAGAAACCTGACTGCCAGTCCAACGTCAGACCGCCACTCTTACCATGATGTGAGACGGCGAACGTTTTGCGCTGTAAGAAAAAAAATTAAAAATAAAGTAAGAAAAATATAATAATAGAGTAGAAGAAGAAAATGGTTGTTTAAATAATACAAAGTTACGACTGTTGCGAGAATTGCAACGAGGAATGTTATATTTTAAGTATTTTATTGCGCGCAAATGAGAACCCAGCAATCGAAAATTAAGATGAAATAGTCTAAAGAAAATATTGAAAATAAATTTTCTTTACAGGACAGAGGCAAAGTAAAATGGTGCACCCACTGTAATAGTTTTATTTCTATTGAATTTCCAAGTTTTAGCCTTTTACGATAACTAATTAAAATAATTAATTGTTTTAATATCAAAACTGAAAACACAAACTAAAATTTGATTGAGAGTATATACATATGTATATAACAAAAAATAAACTCCGTCCCATAGAAAACGAGACTAACTTCAAAACAAAACTATTAAATTTATTTTTTTAATATTTTTAAGGCATCTATATCTAAGTTACGCAGTTGTATAATAATATTTAAAGACCTGGAATGTCATTCTTTTTATCTTCCCGACATTCCCCGAATCACTTAATCCCTCGTGATCTTTGGCAAAACATCAACAGACTCAAACTGAATGCTTCGTTAAGAGTTTAGAGAGATATCACCAGCAAGGTAGGCTACTTTCGGACACACTCCCTTTATATGAAACAAACATTGTGATTACATACAAAAAAATACTTCTTTATAGTCGACTGACCGCATATTTATCTACGCTATCAGTGGCTATTCAGCTCAAGCTAACAACCATTCTCTAAGTAATAATGGACGCGTACTTGGATTAATTTATAAATAATGTGACAACATTGTGGAAATAAGCGAATCAAAAAGTTTATCCACTTCTCATTTTGTCTGGCAGCGACTTGCGCGAAACATACATACATACGTACATACATAAGTACGCGCTCTTATAAAATCTTACATTTTTATAACAAGTATCCTCTTGAGTATATACTCGTATGTTCATGTGTGTGTGAGTGTACTTGAGTGCTTGTTGGCGCGTTCATTTTGAAAAGCTTTAACACTATTAATCAAATGCTCTTAACACCGCTTTTGTGGTGACCTGACCAATGCGATAAAATTCAATTATTTTCAACAGCTGAAAATAATAGCTTTCTTGAGAATTCATAACCTTATTTAATGATTATGGATATTTATTATCTACTGTATTCGTAATAAAAGCGCTGCCAATTGCTACTATGTAGGTACATATATTCCGTGTAAGAAAATGGAATTTTAGTATACAAATTATAGTTTTAAATTAGTATTTAAATGATGAACATATACTAGCTGTCATATACTAGAATTATGACAATATTTTTCAATGATAAGCTGAACTGCAATTGGTTGGTTGAGCATCAGTTTACTCAGCCCACCAAAAAGGGCCCATTGTGATACTCCTAAGGCTTCGTTAAGCTACTTGTGGATGTATCAGGAATATGGTTGTTTATGAGAAGGTCAAAGTTTTTATTCACATATACCGTTCACGTTCCTTCGGGCCTTTGCGCGCATTATAGCGCTGAGCGAGGTACACATGAGAGTATTTTCACGTTAATCAACTGATATTAAAGATTATGATTTTAGGGAGCGCCCCTGGAATGTTCGGTCCCTAAATTGGGAAAGT